>VZRW01008995.1:1591514-1619422 GCA_013398125.1 Aegotheles bennettii
AAGACAGCGAGGGGGGGGGGGGGGGGGGAAAGAGTAGTGTTTTGTGTATTTTTCATAGCATGAGTGAAAGAGAGGTCCAGAACAGATGGCAAAAGACTACATAAGACTAATTTCCCCTTTAAGTATGCAAGAATATTGATGGAATCTATAGCAGATATCTATCAAACTGCTTCTTAACAAGAAGTTCTGTATCCTCTGTAGTTGACCTGCAATAGTGCAATAATGCTTTCCTGCTCTCACTCCTTCCTAAAAACGTACAAAGTAATGTATTTCCCTAAATCCGTAATGACCTTGACTCCATAAATACTACACATGGTCCCACAGCTGTTGTTTTTTTAAAAAAATAGTTTAATCAATATATTTTTTCCAAAAACTCTTGTTAAGTTTTTGAAAACACATTTTTAATTTATTGAGCATAAACTACCTCAGATTACTTTACATCCACACAGGATAAGAATATGCATACAGGCAATGGAGTAATATACTGTTACCTGCCTCATCATAAATGTTTGGCTTGTACTATTGCCATTGAGAGGTAAACTTGTCACTGCTCCTGATTTTCAGGATGGACCCAGCAGTTCCATGCTGGCTCCTCACAAGGTAACCTTTGTTCCTTACAGCTTTGGGTTAACATTGTAATGGCTGCAGAGTGACATAAAACTGGTAAAATTCATGCCTCACATTAGACACCGGCATTCTGGCATCAGTTATCTAATCCAGCAGCTGCTTTGGAGAGCTCTCACGAGTCAGTATTTGCTTTCGTTAGCAGCAGTACCAGCAGTCTGTGTTATGCTTCTTGCAGCCTGACCTAGGCATAAAGCAACAAGAAAACGAAGAGTCACATCATCCTGCCTTCTCCTCTCTCCTGACTCAATAAACCCACTTCACTTAATCTTTCTTCACAGGTCATCACTTCCACTTTGCTCTCCTTTGAAATGTGACAGCATGTTTGACATCATCATGTCAGACATCATCAGCACAATGTCCAAATCTGAGCAATATTTCTGCCTCGTTAGCTCCAAATAGCACAGATTAATTACCTCCTGTTTCTTACATACAAAACTCTTGCTAACACAACCCGAAGTGTGGCTGAATGGAATAAGCAGCCTCAGACTCCTGACAAACTGGCAAACTGGTCAGTCTGCAATCCACTCCAATTCCAGGCCTCCTCTGTTGTGGGATATAAAAGTCCATGGATGCCACGGTGTGCTTGTGCCAAGAAGTTTTGCTTCCTTAATATATTGCACTGCCTCCGTCTTTATGAAATTCTACCTTTTTAATAGGGGATCATGTCTCCAGGTCCTTCAAGACTGATTTGAATTGTGATCATTTTACAAGAGCTCTCTCCCAAATCCATCCTTGAAGTCTCCTCTCCATTCCCATTCTCAAATCATTAAAAACCACATTTGTTAGAACTGGGCCATGAACAAGTCCATGGCAAACCACTTCACGATACACTTGAAAAGTCCTGTCTGAGCTTAGACCTTGCTTGTTTGGGTAAATTTATTCCAGGTTTTAATCTAGAGGGGAGGTTGTGGGGGTGTCCCTTCCAGAGTTCTGCTTTCCCTCACTGAAGGCCCTATTGAATTTTTTCATGTATTAATAATAAAAGATTATATTAATTTCTTTTATACTTATGGAAATTCTGTGTGCCATTTCATAGCCTAGTAGTCCTAAATCAATTTTAACCTTTTGTATTTCTGATTTCACACCTGAATCAGGAAAAGGGCTATTCAGTTTCAGGATTTATTTTTTTTATTTTAATCCAGACTAAAATTCTTCCAAGGCAGCTATTAGACCTAAACTTCTTGTCCACGTTGATGGCCAAATATACCAGAATCTTTGTGCAGGACCACAAAGAATTCAGAGCCTGCCAAACAGCTTCATACACAAGTGAATGAACTCCACTTTCTGAGTAAGAAATTGTCCTAAATAAAGGAAGTGATACTTAAATCATTAGAAGCAATCTGTTCAGTACGTAGTTTTTTCAGTAACTTAGATACAAATCTGCAAGCTTGGCCAGATGCAGACTGAAGCACAGACAAAGCAAATGAACTAGCAAGCATTTGGATTAAAAATGAATAAGTTGAGGAAAAAAATATTTTTTCTTCTTCACCATCATCAATTTTCTTTCAGTTTCCAAAATTTTTTTAAGAAAAAGACAGAAATATTCCCTTTGGAAGATACTCATTACAGTGTAAATGTCAACATATAACATCTACACCATCAAACATATCTCCAGAAATGTTTGCATTAACTTCGGATTTGTACAAATTTCATGGCATATATAATCTTCTTAAAGGTTTTTAGTAGCCTCCAAAAAGATAAGTTTCACCACAAATGCATTCTCACTTCAGATCAAGAGCTAAACTCCATGCTGAGGTTTTATTAAGGAAAAATTCCTTTTTGTCTCATAGATAGCAGTGTTTAGCGAAATGATTAATTGCCATGCTGCACACAAGCCATACCTGGAAGTGTGATTAAAAGAATCTATGAAAGAATGAAAGAGTGGATAAAATAAACTTATTTACAGATCTCACATTGACTTACGTTATATCACGCCATATACTTTTGCACTGGTTTTGTAAAGTTCGTAACAAAGTTGTGCAGCTTATAGATAGCAATTCAGAAAGCTCTTCTGAAAAAGATTTCTAAAAACAGCTTACAACCTTGGGTACTCAACCTGAAGCACTTGCAAACTAATTTCCCGATGTGAGCCTAAGAAATGGAAATTTCAGCTTCTGATCTCATTTCAATATTTTCCTCTATAAATCAGAAAAAAAAAATACTGAGGAAGCCAGTTCAACTAAAACATTTCATTTCAATTCATTAAGGAATCCACAAGCACGTACCTTTATTCTTTACTATTCCTCTAGAGTTTCATAGTCTTTCACTACTAATAAGGAAAGTTTTAGATACAATTATCCAAAACTAGCTTCAGAGAAAATAAGCTAGATGTATCTACACAAATTAGCTGTCAAAGGTAGAACGGAGCCTAGCTGAAGTAATACAGTTCTAATTTGCTTTGAAATGTCTGAAGACTGTTTAGGGAGCAAAATCAATTTGTGGGGAGCCAGCATAGCTTAAGAACTAAACCTCCATTTTTTATAATATCCAATGCCATATTTGGGTGGTTTTCTCTGTCTGGTGTAGCTGTCTGGGATGGGCACGTTTGGGAAAGCTGGTATCAGGAGGCTACAAAGGCTCTAACTTTTGAAATGCTTTAGTTTTATTCTGCCATAGATTTCAAGTTTCATCACCATCACTTCTGAAAATCCAATATTATTACTAAAAAAACCCAGTACTGCCTCCTGTCTTCACCTTAAATTGTGACATTAATTATCAGTAACAGTTTCCAAGACTGGCTGCTGCACTTTTCATCAATACTGTCAGAAATTGGTGCAGAGTTTTGATCTAGGTAATTGGGAGGTATTACAACAGAGAAGGAGGAAGCAAATCACACTAGTGACGTGCCTCATAAGTGCAGTGCTGTGCAGGTCTCATGTTTGAAAGCCACCCTGCATCTCTACACAAAAAGCAGAGACGTGCAATTCATCTATATACCCATTGAAACTAACAGAAACAACCACCAGACAGTACCTATCCACTCCAAATGCAAGCCAACTCAGCTACATGTCAAGCTCTATCAAAACACGTTTCTGTCAATATTCCTTGTAATTCTTCCTGCACAAAGTATTATGGAGCTCACACCTCTCCAAGTTCTGACAGCAGATGTCTAGGAGTCAGCCTGTCTCTCACTCTCATTTTCCCCAACTTTCTGCTAAAAAAAAAAAAAAGATATCACATTTTCATTTCTACAACAAACAGAGCAGAAGCTTTGCCTCAGAGCCAGAAGAGTGGTCACAGCCTCTCCCTGGCATAATTGAAATGTTTCATTGTCCCCATGTGAATTCTGGAGTTCAGCCTCTTTCACACAATCTTGTGAAAACCTCTTCATGCTGTACTGCAATCAGGCTGTCTTCCCTTCTTCTTCCCCTCACATCTCCCCAACTATCACCTAAAATCATAAGGATATGAAACTGAAACTTGGGTTTTGATCGGGAGAAGAGTTGATACTGGCCTGTGAAAAGCCTGAGAAAATATTCCATCATATGGTTTTATCACATGTATGTTTATCTGCTTGCTTTAAAAGTAAAGACTAACATAGGCTTAGATAACTACCTCTGTGCAAAATCTGAGTCTGTCGACAGTACCAGCACACAAGGAAGGAGAGCAGAAGATACACCAGCTATACAGAACATCCAGCAGAAGTTTTTAACTCTAACAAGTGTAATAATACAGGAGTAAAATTGAAAAATATCGAATTTTGATTGATCAAATAGTTATAACTATAATACTATCAATTATCAAAATTATTATTTCTGACCAAATGTACATTCATAAAAATGTGAACAATAAAGGCAGATCAAAAAATATCAATTTCATCAGTGATTTGTCCAAAGATTTAGTATGCTTATTACTTTAGCTTTTTAATAGATACCCTATTCTGTGGAATATATTAGCCTGATTAATACAATTACTTGGACTATTTTAATAATTATATTGACAAGGACATATTTTGGAATATAATTTTAAACTTGGTGACAAAAATGTATTGTGCCTTTTCAGGATTCTTCACAACCTCCTTTTCAAGGACCATTTATATTCTTCATTTCTATTTGAGAATAGAATACATATCAGTTTCTTTGACTTTCTCAAACAACAACTGTACCGAAAAATAATAAATGAAAAGTTCACAGATACTTGTGATGTTTCTAACATTCAGCTGTGGAAAAAGTAAATTTTTGTTGCCAGGAAAAGAAAGCACAATGAATAGATAAAATATTCTTGCATATACTTCAAACAGAGATTAGCACAGATTCAGTAATATAAAGGAAGTAGCAATGAGAGATTTAATTCGTCAGATGAAATAAAAATAACTGTGTTGAGACTTAAAAAAAGAAGTGCTAAAAAAATCTGACTAGTTTTGACATACAAACTTAATTACACTCAGAGAATTTTTTTTTCATCTATCTAAATGTGGATACAAGGATCTATTTTAAAAGATCAATTCTTTTTCAAAATCAGGAAGATTCTGACGTCCTTCTGACAGCCCCAGAGCTATCTGTGACTGCCAAAATCATGCTACTTTGTCTTCTTTCTCAAAGCACATAAAGAACCCAACTGAAGATCATGCAACTTTTCTCTTACTTTAACACCTACCCAAAACTTATACAACTACCTTTGATCCACATCAGACACAACACAGTTGGGCTGCTTTAATGTTTTTCTTTTTCAACATAAGGTTGATATCCAGTATTTTGCTGAATAGTGACATCTAGAAGTGGCAAATACTTACGAACAAAATGTGTAAGCTTACATAAGCAATGTGCAATGATACCTTTTGATATTCCTTTTCAAACTTATGTATAAATTAAGTTCTACTGTTCCTTAGGTTTTTATGTCTGTCTTATTTTGCCCAAGATACTGTTAATAACATTTCTTCTTCAAACAAAAGTGACAATCTATGGAATTGTTCAATTAAAATCCTGAGACTATCTTTGCCAGTAGCATTTCTCATCACAATGACAGCTCTTTTAAGGTATTTTTTCATTCTGAGGTTTCACGTCTTAGATACACACAGTCAATGGCAACAGCAAACATCAAAACAGGATGAAAAGTAGGAATATAGCTTTTTAAGACTGCAAATGTCTATAGAAGTGATTTGCACACATAAACACCTTGGAAGAAGTTCTAAAGTCAATATAAAAGGTTTCCTCTGAAAAAATTACACTGTATTGAGAGAGTTCCAGGGAAGTCCTCTTAAGATCACTAACAATTTATGATCCCAGACCAAGTTCTACATGTCTTGAAAACAGTCTCCTAAACTACCTATGAACTCCCTCTGCTATAAGGAACACAGGAATGGAAGAACAGACAAAGTGTATGTGCTGCGCTACTGTCCTGGGCTACTCACATTAGCTGGTACTGACTGCAGCCTGGTGTGACTGATCAATAACCTCCTGCAATGGGAAAAGGCTCAAAGATGACAGGTAAAGACAACATGTTCACAAAGCTCAGATGATGATGTAGGAAGTGACCCCAGCTATCATGAAGGAACCTAAACAAAAAAAACCCTGACTCCTTATACAATAATTGGCAATTTTGCAAAAAGGCAGCCAATGTGAATTCCAATTAATTAATTACCACGTTTGTTTCTATTAACTCTAGGGCAAGACAGAACTAAAATCATTGGCCTCAAGTTGCACCAGGGGAGGTGTAGATTGGATATTAGAAGAAATTTCTCCATTGAAAGGGTTATCAAACACTGGAACAGGCTGCCCAGGGAGATGGCTGAATCACCATCCCTGGAGGTGTTTAAAAGATGGGTAGATGTGATGCTTAGGGACATGGTTTAGCACTGGACTCTCTAGAGTTAGGTTAATGGCTGGACTCAATGATCTTAAAGGTCTTTTTCAACCAAAATGATTTTATGATTCTATCGCTAATAATATTTTTAAGTGTCTGTGTGGAGGCTACTCAAGCTGTGCATTTCTCTTTCCAAGGTGACTTGCATGAGCATGTGAAGTGCATCTTAAATAAAAAAAAAAACAAACCACAATCAGATCAGCACTAATGACTGTAACAACTCATGTTGCCAGTGCAATTTCTCACACCCAACTTTCACTCAATATGCATTAAAAAGTTACTGTCACCTCCGAGCAACAGTGTAATGAATCATCATAAGGATTTGTAACAAATTTCATAATTTGGCAATCAAAAACAATTGAATATTCTACAGAGTATTTCAGAGACTGCAAAAACATAACCTTTTATCATTCTTGGGAAAACATTTCTGTGGTAGTGGACAGGGCACTGATGACATTACAGAGTGCAGCATGTGTGCTAAGGAACGCACACTTTAACACTTCTGTAAGATTTAAAACAGACTATGTCTCAACAACAGCACTGAAAGTTTAGAATAAGCACTACCTGTAAATAAAACTCAGCATGATTTTATAGCTCAAAATGTCCAAAATTTATTTGGAAATATTCAATGAATATGAAAGCATTGGTTCCTTAATATTTTGTTTGCATACTTGCCTGAAATGGGGGTGGGCAGGGGGCGGGGGGGGGAGCAGTGGGATACAAGACAGCTTTTAAAGTTTATTCTTTTGGTGATTACAAGGACATTACAACCAGCACCTATGAGTAAGCCCCGTTCCATTGCAGTACCCATCTCTAACCCAAATTCAGGAAAGCAGAGAAATGATCTCACTCCCACTGCCCTAGCCACTGAGTCATAAAAGCACAAACCCAATCAAGTTCAAAAGCAGATTCAGGAAATCAAAGAGCAATCTATAGGGACAATAAAATTCAGTGTCACGAAGGCTCTCCCCCAGGCTCTCATTTTGTTTTTCACTGATACTGAGGAATATATTTTTAACTCATCTTGTTTCATACAACAGCACAGCAAAACAGTAAGTGATTCATTTAACTGCAGAGGTAGTCTCTCAGGTGAAACCCCCAAATATAGTTTTAATTCCCATATATCTCTCTCTTCCATGCATAAAATGTTTTTAATAGTGTTTTGGTACTTTATCACTGTTTATTTTAGCACTAGGTCTCATTTACTTGATGAGAAGCTTGCCAGTAAAGGAACCCTTCTACTGTACAGATGTACCAAATCTCATAGCATGGTCCGATCCTGACTGTGTTTATACAGCAACACATGCAACTCATAATCAGTAGAATAATCCCATTAAGGCCCCAAGTAAACTGCAAAGTGAACAAATCCAGGCCAGAAGATGAAGCTGGCTACTGTAAATATTCCCCAGAAAGTGGCTTATCTTTATTTTTTCAGTCAACATCCATGAACAATTCCCATGATATTGACACTCCCTTGCAATTTTTCACTTTTCAGTGAATATTTTTTAATTTTCTCTTTGTCATCATTGAAATTGGCTTATTTAGACCAAATTTAGTTCATTGCAAAGCATGCTTTTGTCAAGAATTTGACTCCCTGTACACACCACGCCATATTGCTCCACCACGCCATGAAGCACAGTTACTCTCTTCAACAGCACATACCAGAATTACCAGGAGCTACCTCCCAGCTTATTCAGTGTTTGGACAGACACCTCATGAGAGCCAATAAAGCAGGGAGACAAACACCCCAATATTAACATTATTCAGTACCTAGCTTCCATGCTTAACGTGTAACTCTGAACCTCTGAGCAATTTCCCCATTTCAGATTCCTGGTCCTTGACAAGAGACAGCAGGAATCTCAGTGGCTCAGGATCTTATGCCAAAGCCTTCACACAGACAAACCAGAAAAACAAAAGTTCTCTGCTTTTGGCAGAGAGATTATGGCTACACTCACTAGAATCCACTGCAAACTTTGGGCACGGAAAGACACTGCGAGGACAGCAGCAGGTTCCCTCTTTGCGTGCTGGTACTGAACCAGCAGCACCCCAGTCTGTTGGCTGCAGCATGTTAAATAGGCTGATGATTTCACGTGGGCCTGGTGGAGCCCTCTGCTCAGGAAAACAGCACTTGAAAGCTTCTGGTAATAAATTAATTTCATTAGCTCACTGCTACTACTCACTACAGAACACTCTCATCCCTTGCAGGAGGAACTTCCTTCTCTCCACAAAGATAGCAAGATGATGATGAATTTGCAGTCAAATACTTTAAAAGTGGAAGATAAACAAATATTTACAAGCAATTTGCTCTTAAAGAGGAACATCGACAGAACTATTCAGGAAATGTTTGCTGTGTTGGAACAGAGATTAATTTTTCTGTCTGAACACCAGCCACTGCAGCTTTCACCATGACAAAAATCATTGCACGAAATTTTTGGGAGGTTTCCAAAGTCCATTTATTCCCCAGCCTTCATTGCTACTTAATCCCTTCAAGAAATGCACACCTTTAGCTACAGAAGACATTTGAACTAAGAACTACATCATACCTTAGTCTAGACAATTAATTAAACCACCAAAAGTAACGCACAAACAGCAGGAAACTTTTTTCTATTCTTTAATAAAAAATACATTAATGTATTCAGAAATATTCAGTAAATTATGGCTACAACCAAGAGGAATATATTTAAAAGAAATGAGGTTTTGAATTTAAAAAATAATTACATGTCTCACACACCCCACTGAGCACGTACTGCACATAAATTTTAGCAGTTTGGGCCTCCCACTCTAAAAACAAGCCAGATACAACATGAGAATACTTCCCTCTATTAAACATGTGCAACTTTATTTGTTTGTTTTTTTTTTTTTGGTGGAAGCATCACACAAGTACTGGAGCAGAAAATTTGGCTTTCAGCTTTATGTTTTCATCCTGATTTTGTAGATTCAGTCAGATGCTAAGCATCTTCTGATTATCTTTGCAAATATGCTGTTAAAAAAGACAAGGATTTACCAGTTATATATCGGGGACTTCAAAGCTTCTTTAAGTTTATTCCCATATAAATGAATTCATTAAGTTGCAGTGCTGGACACCAGTATTAGATGCACAATGAGAATTCAGTAACCAAATTAGAAACAAAGGAGGCAATTACAGTAAAGAAAAAGAAGGGCCTAGAAGAAGGAGAGAAGGAAGCAAAAGGCAAAAGCTTTAGTCATCATAGTCATGCCTCTCTAGGCTAATTTTTTTGTATTAGGGTTTAATAAAGCCATAGTTTAGATTACCTACATACATAGTACAAAGCCATCATATACTATATAACCATATAAACCACACACCTATGTGGTATGAGTTATGGTACTCTCTAACAATACTCAGGCAATGGACAATCCCTGCTTGTGCAGGGCAGAACATCTCACATCTCTGCTGCTCTAATAGCAGATACAGCTCCCCCTCGCCAGCCACCTCTGTTGCACTGCTTCTCCTTGGATAGAAAAGTACCAGTCACAGTGCCTGGCAAGAAGAGATGCTACATCACATGAAGTCAAGTAAGTGTCTTTTCTTGGTCTCCTGGTGCAGGCAAGCTGATATGCAACTCATATTTCCAGACAAGTTCTTTATTTAATGCAAGTGATTCTGTGTTGCTTTATAAACAATAGCTGTCAGTAGCACAGCAGTAGAAAATTAAATTGAACCCATCTCTTAGTGAGCAGTACACATGATTTATGTTGCAATATAAAGATTAAGTCCTGTTCTTATTTAATCAGGATTTGTCTTGTAAAGTGATTGATAAACTTGTCGACTGCTGTTGATTATACACTTGAAGGACTGGTTGGATAACTCTAATGTAACGCAATTAATTATGTTGGCAAGAATTGGCACTGATTCAGCCTGAAGTCATGCTATAGACTTTCATCAAAGGGTTGGCCATTTTCTGCCCCAAGAGTAGGTAAAAGGGAAGTATGGGGTTTTTTCTGTCTTTAGAATCAAAAGTGAAAGAACAAACACCTCCTGCTTCGGAGTACTTCAGAATACAACAGAGCCCTTTCTAAATGGAATACTTCTCTGGCATTCCTAGCCTTATAGAAATGATTCATTACATTCAAGTGGCATGTTTTCTTATTTTGAGCATTCATTTCAAAACTTGAAAAATGCCTTGTCAGATCAGCCCTAGACACTACCTATTAAAATGTTAAGTTACTCTTGATGAAATATAATTATAGCACTTTTGACATCTTTATGTAGTACACACATGTTTAAGTCGTATTTTCCTGAATTTATTTTTCTTTAATATAAGAAGTTTAAGTTTTAATGTTGTAAAGAAACAATAACATGTCAAGGCAAAAATTTAATTTGAAAATTGCCTAGATGAAACCACACTTAAATCTATTTTTAAGGATCTCAGTCTAACCAAGTACACTTTGGAATGGCCTCTCACCCCAGGACTAATGATGTTGCTTCAAAACAAAGCAGTAAATATCACTAGTCTGTCTGGCAACTACTTATGCAAACTGTGGGCTCATGGTGAGATCCAATGCATTCCATTGATAACATACAATCAAAGCAAAGCATTCTGGGAAAATATTATTTACAGATTGACTAATAGAGAAATCACTTCAACTTCTACTGATCACTTATTAGGTCAAGAATCTGAAGAACATAATTCTAAAGTATGGCACAAAGCTGTCAGTTTCTCCATCAGTATAAGTCACAAAAATACAAGCTCTTCTTGAAGATGCAAATATTTATAGCTGTATAAGTGGACTTTCCAATAACACTCGGATAGGACAGAGTTGAAGTTTACTGAAAAAACAGTCATTGTTATTTCCTTTCATATCTGTATATGCTTTAGGGAGACACTAGTAGTCACTGCATCACAACAACAAAGATTACTAAGTAAATAAAATATTGTGTCTAAATGCACATATGTGTTCACAAAGATCCCGTCACGAAAGCTAACACATTAAAGATTCATTAATCTTAATACACATGCACAGTCTAGTATTAACGCTTCATTCCAGCACATTCATTAATGCATGGCTTAAAATTGCTTATATCCAGATGGATCTACCAATGCAAAAAAAGGGCTGAGTGCCTCCTTTCTTGTCTGATGCCACTTGGTGGCCATTTCCAACAGACAAACCAGAACTCTTCCATTAAGAAGTATCCTGAGATACCAAGGTGTACCCACCGTCATTCTGAAGGACTGAAAACAACTCAAGGAGAGGTGGGAAACTTTTTAAGCTGTCTTCAAGATTCACACAGCTCAGGTGGTTTCCCTTGTAGCCCTCATCTGATGCCACTCACTCTAGCCTGGATTCTGTCATGACATGACTAATCCCTTAAGTTTAGCTCTTGGACATGACAACAACTTCAGTATTAGTAACAAAACACTTTGTGACTCAGTAGTAACAAACCAATTCCTCTCTTATATCAATGGCCCACTACCACTTCATTACTTCCTTGCAAGATCAGTCACTCATATTTCCTATGGAAAGTAAAAGCCAATTGCACTCTGCAGGTAAAATCCTGCTTTTCCCACTCTGCTCTCTGCTATTTTGCCTTCTTTCAGTTGAACCTTCAGTTTTTCTCTCCTCATTACAAGAGTTACATATGGGTTCATCTATCCTTTGTTAAGATCAGGCTGTCCTTTACAACAGAGCTCTCTGGAGCCACCCAGGAAGTGGATTAGGTCTGTAATTTGCAGGAATTTCATCATATCTTTTTTTTATTGCACAGCTTCCTAGCTACATATTGCAGTTAATGCTCCATTTAAATCTATTCCTTGAGATTTCTTCTTGTGCTATATTGAGACGAGAGGGAAGGCAACTGGCATTTCATGCTGGAAGACCAATTACAACCTTCAGTATTGGATTCTGTCAACTTCCACTGAGAAACAAAACACTTTTTCCAAAAAGCACTTTCAAATCTTGATCACAGCAGCTACTGTACTGCCACAGTAAATTAAAAGTTACACTTCTATTTGCACTACAACATAGTTGTATTTATTTGCCCTGAAGCATGTTTGTCACATTTTCTACACCTTTTTGGATAGCTGTATTTCATTAGACAGAGTATTTTGATGACTTTGTTGCTAGAAGTACAAAAGCATGTGCACAGACACAGAGCAAAGTAAATTACAAAAGCAGAACTTCTATCTTCAAATAAATTAGAGGGGATGAAAGAAATGAGTACGTTGGTATCACTGCAACTCGTGAATTATTATAGGCCTCGAATTTCCCACCCGTATGCACTAAGCCATGAGCCCTGAGGTAAATACAAGTGGTGAAAGCTCCTGCTGTTTGTGCTTGATGAAATACCTGACGGACAATATAACCAACTCCACCTGCACCTCCCCTGGATAGATCAAGAGTGAACAAAGACTTCTGGGCAAACAGCACCTAAAATCTCTTTTCTTCACTTGTTTATTTAAAGAGAAAATATATAGGTATATGTCATCACTCTGCTTCACCTTCACTCCCATGCACACCTTACATTTCTGCTCTCAGCATCCTGTCGACTCCCAATATCAAAAGTTTTACTGTATGAACAAGCAAATAAAAAATAAACTACCAAAAAGAGACCAGAAGCTTAGACCATGATTTGGTACAGAGTGCAGGAGGGTAGTGGTGCCAGTAGCCAGCAAAAATGTAAAATCAAAACACAGAACTGAAAAATGTGAATTAGGATTGAAGACCGGAAATGCAAAGGGTGAGCTCTGGAAGTGGAGGTCCTAGAGTAGAAGAAACTAAGAATTTTGAGGCAGTAAAAGAAAGGTTTGACAGGAGGTTTAGTGCTAGAGAGAACTAGAAGAGAAAGGGATCTAGATTCCTGGGAAAAGAGAATCTGGTAGGGAGCACTGAACAGGATAACTCTGCTGTTTGGGACGTGCTGTTGGGAACTGAAGATAGTGTGCCTGAGTCTCAGGAGTAGGTTGGAAAGGCCCAAGAACTCCAGTGCAGTCAAGTAAGAGGAAGACAAACAGACCAGCTACACAGATAAACCGATTCAGCACCCTCACTACCAAGCACTCCCTGACCCTATCCTTACCCTCTATGGAAGACCCACTTCATAATGTTTTTTTCTCTTATTCAGCTGTTAAAAATAGGATGACAAGCAGGCAAAAAATCCATGGCCTTTACAGTCATGGAATCTCTGACATAAGAATGTGTAAGTAACCCACGGGTTAGACTGCAGTCCAGCTTCCTTAAGCTACTTTAACGCAGGCAAAGCAGATGAACCAGTAAACACTGCAGTGTTAATTATGAAACAGCAGTTGCCACGGCACTTGTAAAGCTGCTAGTCCCACTGTCAATGCTCAACAAATTACTCCCATAAGTGTACAGAGAATTTGGGAGCCTCTTGATAAGTATTAATCTACAAAGACTGCATTATGGCTTCCAGTCTAGGTGAACAAACATATGCTCGCATTGTTATTCTTTTCATTTCAGCTCCCAACACAGGACAGTTTTGTTCAACTTGGCCCAGATTTCCAGCATATAATATGAGCCTTGGTAGTCCCATCAGCATTCCTGTCCATTTGGGGCCTACATAAAATGTCTAAGTTCTTTACTAAGGTCTTTCAGGTGCTGAACAACCATCCTGTCTTCCCCAGATTTTTCTTCAGTGAGCAATTAGCCAAGAGTGGCAATGTAGGTCACTTCCCACTTGAGCCCAGAAGGTGTTTTCATTTCTTTATTTCCACAAAACTAAAACCTACATAGGCCAGCTGTGGACTTGGTTTCAATATGCTTTTCTCAAATGCACTGGACTGTGTGACTCAAGCACCAAAATCTGTCCAAGGTTTGTGTTCAATTTACGCAACATGCAGTTGTAACTGAAAAAATCATCTTTACTCTCCGAATGCTTACCAGATTCTTTTTGGCCACCACGGGTGTTTTAGGATCTGTGCTTTTAACAGTGTTGCCACACAGATGGGAAAATGTTTATAAAGACTCCACTTGAGGGTGGTGACTGTTAGCACAAAACCTACTGTTCAAGTTGCAAACACTGCTGTGGAAATCTGTGACATTCAGAAAAAGCAATAGGGAGGAAATTCCTAGAAAAATATAGGAAAGTAGGGTTAGCATTTAACTCAGTTTTCATGGGCATCTTTTTCCACCTGTAAATCTAAGAACATTATTCCAGATTTATGGAGATTGCCAGCCCAGCCAGGTTATAGCCAGAAACAAAATTACTCTCTATTACATTCAGACTCAAGAGGTCAGGTAAAAAAAGAGGTGACACATCACCACTTTTCTCCCATTAACTTCTGTTTAACTGCTTCCTGAAGTAATTTCTGAACATAAATTTAAAACTGCCACATATGGTGTCTTTTTATTATCAATACAGAAAATGCAAACCAAGACAGACCATTTAAAATGAACTCTTAAGTGGATTCCTCATTAAAACATCAGTAGGAGATTTTGGGATATTTTCCAAAACAAATTGTTGATTCTTTCTATTCCTGTTAAAAGCATAACACAGAGGCTAGAAAGAGGGAGGGTTGGATTATTGCTGTAGATCTCCTGCTTCATTTAATACAAATGAATTCCATGTGAATATAAGGAGAAACTTTTTCACTGTGAGAGTGCCAGAGCACTGGAACAGGCTGCCCAGAGAGGTTGTGGAGTCTCCTTCACTGGAGACATTCAAACCCCGCCTGGATGCGTTCCTGTGTGAGGTACTCTAGGTGACCCTGCTCTGGCAGGGGGGTTGGACTGGATGATCCTTCGAGGTCCCTTCCAACCCCTAGAATTCTGTGATTCTGTGATTCTGTGAATGCAAAAAGAGACTACGATGAGCTCTGTGTGTGAGTACACTGATAATCCTTACAAATTCAGGAGGTGAAAGAAGAATCTTTGGCAAATAAATTGGACAAGAGTAGCTTTTCTGGTGAGCTGTCAGTATTGAAAGGATGCTCTACAGACTTAGCAGACAAAATGTGTTAAGGTAAGATAATATCTTCTTTTCATTGCACAACTGTAACTGTCTTCAGGTGAGCGACTTTTGATTTACACTGAAGCGTAACAGGAGCATCTGGTGATCTTAGCTGATGTTCCACTGTGTATGCTGCTTATTGCTAACAGTGGGTAAATATTAATCATCTCTCACAGCCCTCAGTCAAATGGCTTACCATGAAACAGCACCTTGCAAGTTTTTCTTTATATTGCCTTCCTTAGATACACCCCCTCCTACTTCTGCCTCTCCAGGCATTTCTAGCATTATGTACAAAGAATGAGGCACAAGACAAATGTTCTCTGTGAAACCTTCTATAGCTGTGGCCATTTAAACAAAAATTTGCAAAAATTAATCTGTGACACAACATTTTCAGAGCTCTATGTGTCAAAATGACAAGAAGATATTATCACAAATTTACTCAGAGCTCTCGCTCCCAACAGACAAGAAGAAACATAAAAAATTTATTAAATGATCCTCCCTATGTTACCTACACCAGATGAGTCTGGCATCAGATCATACTGAAGGATTATACTTCTCTTCTGAAGGAACTGTGCTGTGCGTGGTTGGCCTTAATTTTTTTCCATGGTGGGTACCTTGAACAGTCACACTACCATTTCAAAGCCAAATTAACAAAGTTTGGGACTCCAGAGAAAGCACCTTCCCACAGCAGAGGTACGCTGCAGAGGCACATGTTCTGCCAGTGCTATAAGCTATGGCTCACATCTGTCCCCCCCTTTCTAAACTGACATACCTTTTGTACCAACAACAATCGACAACATTTTGTACAAAACCAAAAAATCATTTTTCTCTTTTCTCCCCCTCCCCTCCCCAGTTCCTGTCAGCAATTTCAACTAAATCAAATTCATCATTCGTGATAGCTGCATTAGAGCCACTGATGAATACAAAAAAAGAGTATTTTACATTATCCAGAGATGTTTGGCATGTTGTTATGAAAAGGAAGATTTTCTTTTAAAATCAATGATTGCTAATACACAGATGATAATGTGCAATGTGAAGATTAGGTAAAGTTTCAAAGCCAAACTCAATATAAAGAGAGGATTTGTATTGTCTGGGAACCCTGATCTCCTAGTTATTATTGGCAAATGCAAAATTTTCCTTGGTATCTACTTGGTAATCAAGAGGCAGCTGAAAGTACTAAGTCAAAGAAATTGTCTGGAAAGAAAAACTGAAATACTGTTATACAATTCACTCTATGTCTCTCTCAAAAAAATAAAAATGCCCAAACCACAAGCCACTTAAATTCACTGAAGAGATGGATATTTATGGATTTTATCTTGTATGTAATTAAGACAATTAGAGATTTGCATAATCTTTAACTGCAACCTGTTTTCATTCTTTATTTGCCTTTGATTTTGCCTGTCTAGATGACCAGGTATTGTTCCTTATGCTGAATCCCAAAGTGTTCTGGACAATAACCTGAACCCAATGGGTAAGAAAAGCAAAACTAATTTCTAAGGTTGTTTACAAAAAGCTGGACCACAGGAAAATGCAGAAAGTGTTTCTGTCCTTGCAGTTTGACCAGACAAAAGGCAGCTTTACCCACCTTCAATCAGCTGTGAAAGATTCGATGTTAACCTGAGAGCAGGTATGAGAGAAGGTAAGAATGGTGACTTGCTAGGGACACAAGAAGAAAATTCTTTGTTTAATTATAAACAACTCTTTTCCCTTCCAGTCTAAAATCTATTTGCTTCTAGGTGATGAATACAAGTTCTTGTGTCCTTCTGGAACAAAAACCTGAAGCTATTAGCTATTGAAACAAATATTTTGGATGTTAAATATTCAGTTCAAAATTTTGTAGGTGATTAGAGTGAAAAGTAGGTAGTATATGAACATAAAGGCAGATGGACTGCTGAGAATTAACAATGAGTAGAGTTGCTTAATGACAAACTCACACTAAGTTATAGACAGGACAACAATTGATTCCTTTTAGGTTCTTCCCTGAAGGCTCTATCTATCAAACACACCCTCTCCATGCTACTTAACAAAACTCCTTGTGACAAAGATTTTCTTTCATGTTTATCACTGAAAAACCAATCGATCATTTGACAAGTACTAGTGGCTGTTACTCCACCTTCAAGTTTTTAATGAATCAAAAGTTGTCTGTGTTGACCAATATGACCTTTACCTTTTATGCATATGATCTGTACCAAAACAGGTTTTTAAAATGTCAGCACTTACTCCTGCTTAAAACCAAAAATATTCAAATAATTTTAAAAGCTATCTGTCTCTAAATGAAACACACACCAATGTCTCAGGCATGCAGGCTGTCAGCACACCTTTGCTTATTTCCTTTGCCAGGGAATCTTTCTTATAAATAGTTATTTTCCTGTGTTTAACAGAAAAATACACAATCTCAAACTATTCCCCTAATTAATTTGTAAGAATATTTTCTCTGCATGAAAACAGGCAATACATCATTTCTGAATGACTCCTAAGTGCTATTAATTTCAAGAAATACATTTAGCACATACTGTAATACTTGAAGGTAAGTCAATAGACTGCATCTTGACAACTGTTTGGCTTGCCTGTGGGACCTGGGCAAGTCACTCAGCTCCAAGGCACAGGGACATACTCTCTTCCTTATTCTCCTTTTATCCTCCCCTGGGAGGGTGGAGGGGAGTAATAGAGAGCAATTCTGTTCTCTGGGTTATGGTTCGCCCGGACCACTAAGCCGAGACAGGTGTCTGCATGACCTGCATGGTGCCAGGCAGGCAGATCAGCCTGTTCAGAGCCAAGGAGGGTTTCAGTGTGCCTTTCAACCTCTACATGCAAAGCAGCATGCAAGACAATATGGGTGTGCTCTCAATCTGCACACACTTCAGGAGGAAACATCAAATCTGCACTCTTCTTTTTGGCATAGTTACTATGAGATCACTCTTGATTTGAATCTATGCACTCAGATTTCACCTCACCTGAGAAAGAAGCAACTCACATTCAGCAAAACCAGTTAAGTGTTATGATAAATGGGAGGAAAAGATGTTTTTACCAAGTTTCAATTTTCCTCTAACTCATTTATCTCTAGACAAAGAACAGTTGCTTGAATGGTGAAATCTGGCAGACAGTTAACCTTTATTTCAGGGAGCCAAATGACTTTTTCATCGCAGTTTATCAAATTGGCAATTCAGCTCCATAGATCAACACAGTGGGAAAGTTTTATCAGGACAGAAAGAGGATTTCACTGAAAACAGATTTGATCAAAATAAGATATGTCCACTTCTGTGAGGAAGAACAGAGTTTTCAGAGTACTCCAAAATGTAGAGTGGGAGCAGGCAGAGTATAGAAGGTAAAATGTCTTGAACTGCCACAAATCTTTCCTATAATCTCTTAACAGAGGGAAATGAGCCTGTCCAGTGTGAATTAGGTAACATAAACCCTGTCTCTACACAGGCTTCTTTCACCGCTTCACCTTCCATGATAGCAAAAGCAATGAGCAAAGAAAAATAGCACTGTTTTCTGTAAGTATCAGGGGAGGATTGACAAAAACGTAAGTTAAGCACAAAAAGCTTAAAAGAAACAATAAAAATGAACTTTGGTGTGTGCTAAAAAGAGACATGTTAGCATATGCTTCACAAGCCTTAGAATTTGTGGGTACCAGAACACTAAGATTCAGATTTTTCATTAGTTCCAATTGCCTACGTGTCCTGCCACAGCGACACTTGGTACAAACCAGATCCTACAGTTTAGAATCAGTTTGGGTAAATCTCCATGACCTGATGCTCCATCCTCACCTATCTTTTCAGTGTTCTCCCAGCTGAAAAGCAAACACAGGCTTGGCCAAGTCCTTTACCAAAGAATATTTGTTTCACAGGCTTAGAAGTTACCAAGTCTCCTGACATACACACACTTGAACTACAATAAGCAAAGCCACACAGTTACAATGAGAACAATAAAAGTATGAACCTACCCAAATGATAGCAAACTTTGCTCTGGATAAAAGACAGATGATTTTCCTCCCATTTATATGTCCCTAACTTTCAATGCATAGCCTGCAAGTTTCTCAATCTTTTAGAAACTACAGCCTGATCTTTTATATGCAGCTGGCACAATGCAGTTGGCTCCAGGTTTATGACTCAACCTTCACCTCTCCATCTGTCTGTTCAAAACTTTATACACTTGCTCACCTTCATATTTAAGCAATCCCATGAAGATGCACTTGATGAGGGGCATCCGTATTATAGTGTAAAAACTTTGGCCCTGATTTTCATCACATTTGTGTTACATCTTCACAAAAACGAGTTAATCTGCCCAAGTTTATTTTTAAAAAATTTTAAGACTTTTTTTCCAGGTGTTACAGGTAAATTACAATTTTAGTAGTATAATACTGTCCTGGTGGACTACTCACCATTAATATCTGAGCACTGCAGCATCAATCATCACTATGGAAGAGCTGTATTTCCATTTCACTGGACTGTTTCCTCCCCAGGGAGCCTATGAAAAAAGATACCACATTATTGTCCTGGGGTACAGAAATAGAGAGTATGTAATCATAATGAACTAACTTCTACATCTTTTACTAAAGTAAACTGGAATTCTCAGGAGTATAAAATTCATGGCTGAATATTGTTTCCTCCCTGGTAAAAACAAACTCCTGATGCTGTAGAAATGTTAATTTAAAAAAAAATAAATCTAGAATAAGTTGTGCTTTGTTACTTCCTGATTTCCAGTGCAGTTACTGCTCTCGAATACTATACTTAACACACCTGAGGCTAAAGTGAAGTCAGCTGATTCCCCGGAATTCTCAAGACAAACATCATTCCAGGAATGAGAATAAATAGCTCCAAGAATCTTGAATTATTGAAACAAAGTTACATCTGAATAATTCCTTCCCAGCTACTGTTTTTCCTCTTCAGAGTCTTATGGTGATGGAAAAGACTATTCTAACCCTTACTGCACATAAAAACAGGCAAATGCCTTTTCCTTTGCCCAATGCAGCAAGGAGCAAGCAGCTGCCACGTGAAGACAAGGAGTAGAGCTGGACCCATGCCACCTCCTCCTCATGATCATGTCCTGACAGAGCTGGGACAAGCTGTCACCAGCAGAGCTCTCTAGGAAAGTGATTCTCAAAACTGCATTGAAACATGAGGCCCTATGGAATATGCTGAAAGTCAACAGGACTTTAAAAAGGTTCAAGACCACACATTTGCAAATCCTACTGCAGAATTCAGGACACGTTGCATCTTGAAAGGAAACATTTAAATTATAAACAGCACTACTCTGAGGAAAAGAAGACTGCAAGGAGTTGGTTAAGGATGTCATCGCTATCAACACTGGTGGAGAGCGAGGGAAACGAGTTATGTCAAGAAAAGCATATTCTCTGTTCTCATAACTCTTCATGCTATCAGTTACTCTGTGCTGAAATGGACAAAGAGTCCTTGTCTAAAGTAACAGTACTGTAGATAAACATGAAAAGAAAACTGATTATAGGTCAGACAATGAAGATGATGATGAGAACAGGAACAAAGGAGCAATGACATGCTGTTACCATGAACACCACAGATATTATTTTGCTCATTAATTGCTCATTACATCCCATTAAAGTAACTATTGCTTCAAATTATGTCAGTGCCCCTGCAAAAAGAAGCATAAAGCAAAAAAGCAAAATTGTCACTACGTGTAACAATTAAAAGTGTTTTAAGTACTAGTGTTCTGCACTAGGCTTGGCCGAGTCCTCAGCACGAGGGCAACCATCAGAATTCTAAGTAACTTCTCAAACTTCGTTCTCACCAAGCAGAACAGCGTAATTCTTCCAAAGAGAATCAAAAAGCACTTTGCAAATATCAGTGATTTAGGCTTCAGAACATCTTTGGAAATAAAGCAGCAGTATCATCTCTCTGATGAGAAGGCACATTTTCTGAGTCATAAGTCAGTTTAACACTCCTTTTGCTGCTCACACAAAGGCACTGTTTTTCAGATGACAAAAAAAGACTGGTCTCACCTTAACCTTATCTCTCTGGTTTCCAAGCAAACCTGTGCAATATATAAAGCCTGTGACCTAACTCTAGAGAAAGAGAGACACAAGAGAACAGCAGCATAGTACACAGCAGCCTAGATACAACTGGGGAAGGGGAAGGACAAGGGGAATTAAGCAGTGAAAATAAGTAACCACTCTTCCAGCAGAGTGGGACAATAAATAAAGCTGTGAAAGAAAGACAATAAAGCCATGAAAGAGAGACAGTAAAGCAACAAAAAAATAAATTAATTGTAAGTTATAACCCAGAATTGTTTTATTGCATGATTTCACTGTTTCGTTTAATGATTTCCAGTAAAGCTATCAAATATTTAAGAAAACCTTACTCATCTATCCTTGAATATTGTCCAGTAACAAAGTGATCCTGGAGCAATGTGATTCATGTGCAATCCATGAATCATGTGCATGTGCATTCATGTGCATTCCATGTAAATATCAGGAAAAACTTTTTCACTGTGAGAGTGACAGCCCCCTGGAACAGGCTGCCCAGGGAGGTTGTGGAGTCTCCTTCACTGGAGATATTCAAAACCCGCCTGGATGCGTTCCTGTGTGATGTACTCTAGGTGACCCTGCTCTGGCAGGGGGGGTGGACTAGATGATCTTTCGAGGTCCCTTCCATCCCCTTAGATTCTGTGATTCTGTAATCCTGCTTTTCTTTAGGAATAATAAATCAACAAGCAGCTGATCTGGAAAGGTCTCAGAGTGCCTTCATGTATAGTGCATTTAAGCCTTACTCAAATCAACTCCAAATTTCAAATAACTTCCTATCATAAGGGTCTTTTAAAAATTAAAGCAACCCAATAATTAATTAAATTATGTGGGACCACATTCGCTGTTGTCATGGGAGAGGAATTAGAACCACTTCAGCTGACACAGACTAAACCATGCAAGTGTGGCTAATCACTGCAGGAAAAGCAAGTCACCAGATGGACAAATGGCAATTAAATGTCATAAGTACAGACGAAAAAACAGTTGAAGAAATACCCAAGCAGTTCATAACATGCAAAAATAACAACAATATGTTTCATTTCACGTTTCCTTTTCAGTCCCCCAGTTTCATATGTTCTTTGCAGGTTAAAAAAACAAGGACTTTTTGTCACATAGTCTTTGTAACATTCAGTGCTCGACCTGGATCCATAAAAATGTCACATATGAACAGCAACAAATTGCCTGTGACAAGTTGAGTCTAGAACCAGGTCTCTGAAGCTCGTGTATTACAACATAAATAACACTTCCATCTAGAGAAAAACTAGAGAGGTTTTTAAATAATTTTTAAAAATATTAATTCAAAAAGGTAAGACTAATGATATTAAGATCTAATAATTTTCTGAACAGGAGCAAGAGAAAACCTTAGCAAATAGGTTACTAAGGATTACTTTCCAGAACTGCAACAAGGCCAGACATGACCTTTGAATACCACAGTGCTGCCTCATAGGTTGTCCTAGGAACAATAGCAACTCCTTTCCCAGCCTTTCACAAAAAAACAAAGTACCAAACAGTTTTCTCTTTGCCTCTTTGCTCAGGCTTGGGTAGAAAGAGTACATTTATTACTAGCTGGTAGCAATACCAGAGAACAGTTCTGCAGGAGCACATCACACAGGTTAGTGCCACTGGGGGCAGAGAGAAATTTCCTGTCCTCCTTTGCTCCCCTTCTCCACAGCAAGCAGGGGAAGGCACATAGTATATGCACGTCATCAAGTATTCCTGGACCTACAGCCAAATGCAGAGACATTGCAGCCCTCTGATTGTTAGAACCTAACATTAGAAAAGAAACAGCAAAGTGAAATCAAAATGTGAAACCAAAGTGATTACATCAGTGCAGCCTACTAAAAAGTCTGCACTAAGTGAATTGCACTTTTAAAGTAACCTATTTGCAGACAGCATTTTATCCATACACCAGGCAAGTGAAAATTAATTGTGCCAATAGGTAACAATCAAAATGATTAAATGCATTCAACACCGAAGGGTACTACAAGAAACCAATCACTAGTGCACTCTGGGGGGTGTGCCTGTAATCCTGCATTTTGTTCCTTATATGATCACCACAGCACGTGAAGAACAGTCCATACAGGGAGAATCCAGTGAGTTCCCCAGTAGTGCTCAGAATTAATTCGTTAATTAATGAATCCATTAATTAATCAAGCACAGATTTATTGGGAAGGATGAGGAACTTTATCACTCCGGTCAAACTCCATGGTCACAGCTATGCTGGTGCATGGCCTGCCACCCCCTCTGGTCTGTGGGATACCTTTTCCCAGACCTCACCCAGCCTCCCAGGGCTCCTGAGGTACAAGTTTTATTGCTGTAAGAAAGAAATGCATCATAGTGTTCACATGATCTGTAAGGGGCTACTTTTTTGCTTCTAAGCATACATATCTTCTCCCATTTCTTCCAGTCTGTGGCAGAGCAACTGCTTCATAATGCAGCCTGTTAACAGTCACAGCTCTTCAGTTTAAGTGGGAAAGGTCCAGCCAAGCCTGGAAGCCCAAATCTTCCAGTCAGTTCTGGCAAAAAAGGGGCTCCTTAGCTGTGATTGTTTGCAAATCACCTTTCACGGCACCCCCATTCAAACTGCAGCTTCAGTTGCTTTTTTAAATGTAGAAAATACACTTTCAAGTAGCACATAAATTAATTATAAACAGCAATTGTGCTATGTATATCATCATATTGTCTCCTAACACTTTTCCTATTAAATCTAATTAAATTTTGAGATGAACTATACGGTACAGGGTAAGGGCTACATTCTGATCTGAACTTAGGTCACTGTCTAAGTGGCACTTATAATGAATTCATCTATAAACTTACACATATCCTAAACCCTGAGCTTTTTTGTTTTAAATAATAAACCTTACAGCAACTGAATTGAAATTTTGCTGCAAGAGGTGGATGTATTTGTACGATACATTAAACTAGACGTGCCAGCTTTGAGAGACAGGTGGTCCTCTCTCAACCTGGAATTATATATAGCATCCATTACTGACATGGAGAGAAGTACAAGTGAATCACCAATCACCAGAAAAATTTATAGCAGGAAAACACCTGCCTTCCCACCTGTTTCTTTGCATCCCTTTGTGCAATTCAAATTTGAGCTTTGTTTTAAATAGCTTTCAGTTAAATTCCATAGACAAGAAGTAAGGGCTTGTTAAACAGGCTAAGAAGTAGAAAATAACTGAAGACAGCAGTAGCCCCTTGAATCAGTTCTGAGACATCTTTTTCTTATCCAAATCCAAAGTTATTTTGAAACCTAAGGTTCCTTTCAGTCCGAGTTATTCAGTGATTTGTGTGGTTACTCAAAGTGCAGGAGAGAACTCTAGGTGACCTTCACCTGCATTGCTGAAGAACCACCACTGCTGGGTTTTTTTCCTACAGTCATAACATTCTGTTGTCATTTGTAAAAAGTATAAAATACACACACAGTAGATGTAGAATTGTTTTTTTAAAAAGGGAAACTGCAATTTTAGAATGTTATCTTCAGCACATCAGTGCTCTGTTTCTGGGGCAAGAAAGCCAAAAGTCAAGGAAAACTTGAATAAATTCTTAAAACATTATAGATCTTAAAGTCTACATATAAAACACATTCAGCTATTCCAAAATAAGTGATTTGAAATTACAGATTTTTTTTTTCTTCACTAACCTGTAATTTCAGTCCACAGGACATAGCTGTTGCTAAAAGCACTCAGGGATTTGGGCGGGTAGTTACAATAAGCAACTTTTCTTCTTGAAGAATGAAAAATGACTGGTACATTTGCCACGTACTTCATATGTCACAGAAGGAGAACATACAGGCATGGCAGAGTCTGCTTTTACTTTCTAATTAATCTCACAACTCTCTTGACCTGGGTCCTTAATTAAATCATTAGCTCCCTAACTATAAAAATGTCAGCATATATATTTTTTATAACAGGGTACTTGAATGTAGGGCACAGCTTCTTTAAAATATGGCGACAGTAAAAGAAATCTACACATAATTTCCTATGAAGCTTCAGGTAGACTACAAAACAGTTCAGGAATGATAGATTTGTAAAGCAGCAGAAAATTGCAACAACATTGCATGCATTAAGTAAATCTTTCTCAACACTGATGGCCACCACCTTACCATGAACTTCAAAACTGTGTATTTGGCATATATAATTTGAAATGAGAGGATCTCTTCCAGCTCTTTCCAGAGGTGTTCTCTTCAGTTATCTAAAATTCAGTATATTCCATACACAGGAAGCAGGGAAGGAAAAATTGTAATGAAAAAGACACCCAGTAAGTGCTGCAATTGGGCAAATAATGCTCTGCATCTTGGTTTCCCTAACTGTAAACTAGAGGTAACAGTTACTAACCTTTGTTAAATTGCTATATAAAGATTGCCACTAACCAGGGATCATTTCACACAGTACAGACATAAAACTATCTCCAGGGTAAAACAGAGCAGCTGTTTAATGAAGCACAGCCATACAACATAATACATTTTATTCCAGTAGCAAAACCAGAGAAAAGCAATTTTCAATTTCCTTCTTTTTGAAAAGAGTGTAAGTAGACAAGGAGCTACTGGAGCCTTAATCAAGACATTTGCTTAAATATTGCATTATTGCAGAAAAATCTACACTTTCTATAGTGTTTTCTTTTAACCTTCTGTTTTCACATGGAGCTTCTCCATACACTCGCAAGGAGCAAGACTTTCCCGTACACTTGCACTGTGCCAAGACATGGTTTGTTGACAATTCAGAAAGAGAAATCCCACCAAATAAGTGACTTCTGGGACAATTTAGCTATTCCTGCTCTTGTGAATACAGCCTGCTTAATTTTTCAAAAGCTTACAGCAAAATAGCTGAAGATTATATGGCTCTTTGCAACATATTAGTTTCAAATTCACTAGCAACATGAAGAACATCATTAAATAAGACTATGAAAGTTTCTAAACAAGATCCTATAAAATAATGCAGCTAACAGCATTATTTTAATCGTAATATGTAAATAAAATCTTTAAAGATCTCCCTGAAAGACTTCTTCCTGGAACAGACTTTTGTTGAGGACATTTATCCTACAGCTGATTTAATCCAAAACCAGAAAGTCTCAAGTTACTCTTCCTTTAATATTGCCACATTTGTGTAAACTGAAAGTAGTATTTAAAACCAGATGTGTAATACAAGTGCAGAACCTAGCTAGGAAAAACCAACCAACCAACCAACACCTACAGCTAATATTATTCATAGTCCCAAAGATGCTGTAACAAACATTGTAATGAAGATGCATATTTATAAAAATTTGAAGGCAGATACTACAAGAAATTCTCTTTTGGATTATTCTTGTCTACCCTATAAATACTTAAAAAAAATTCTTTTTATAAAGTAGTGAATCAGTGGATATATACACAGTTAAATATTGCAATCTCAAGCATTCATACTTTCAGAAAACAGCATAAACTTCCAGAACTTTGGTCGGATTAGCTGCATGGCAGGTCTGAAATTTATTTTTATTTCTTTCATTGTTCTCAAATTTTATATTATACAAACTTTGAGGAATATGAAAAGGGAAGTAGTGATGTCCACACCAGCAGTTGATTGTAGCTTTCCTTAGTGTATTTTCCTTCATTTGTGCATAACCAACACCACTTAAATGCTTTTAAAAGAAGATTGATCAGTACAGGCAAGCAGTACACCAAATAAGATGCTGGTATTTTCTTTATTTACATTTGTGGTCCTTTAAAGACTCAGCTGCACACCCAGCAGCTGAAGAGTCTGGAAGTCAGTGCAGCTGGAGCCAGTTAGTTACCATTTGAAAAGCAGCCCCTCATTCTTCATAGGACTGCTACAGTAAGAAGATTTTTACTCTCATCATGCTTGGGAAATGTGGATTTTAGAGAACACAAGGATGCAAGAACAGGACAGTATAATCAGAAACGTCTTCAGGGAAATTTGGAGTCAGATTCCTGCCCGTTTGACTCATTGTGGAAAAAAAGGGTATTGGGCTCTGAACTGGATCAAGACTCAGAGCAGAAGCAGCCAAGTACTCTTTCTCTAGCCAGAGAAGCAAGGATAGGTTTGCAGCCTCTGCTTTCAGATGCAGAACATCTTTTCAAAATGTCTACCACTTGAGACATGTTTCAACTTGCATTATTTATCTTCTATTTCACTAAATCCTAGCCAAATATCAAAACAGCACAAGCTCTCAGAGGCTGTCACATCACCAATTCAATGAGCACTTTCACACTGAAACTCAGAGCTCTTCTGATTTTGTCTACAGACTAGCTGCAACTGGGAAAAGCAGATCTTTAAAGAAAACAATGGCAAAGCAAACTATTTTTTTCCACATAGATAAGAGTAAACTCCAGCCAGAAAACAAGCATATGGATACAATCTAGATATCTAAGGCAAATGCACCAAGAGGAGGAGCTGATAAAATGTACTAGTGATTCTGCAGGACACTGGGCACACTACACAGCTACAATAATTGGAATCTGTCCCTCCAATAAGCCTTAGCCAAGAGACGAGAATTTCTGATGCTCCACATAACACCACTAAGATTGGGGGGGGGGGGAAGGGGGAAAAAAAA
>VZRW01008995.1:1619492-1668483 GCA_013398125.1 Aegotheles bennettii
AAAAAAAAAAAAAGTCTAGCAAGCAAATCACACCTGTTGTTACAGTCCTCAGAGGCAACAAGTGAAAATGCTTGCAAACACTCCCTTTCCTTTCCACTACCATTGAGTACTGGAAAAACCAGTGAGTACAAATGAATACATGCTCTGCAGTGCTGCTAAGGAGTTCAGTGTCATTGTTTTAAAGTAGTTTGTGGTTATCTGATCTCATTTTCTTCAAGAAGATCATCAAGCAAAGTTGTAATTTTGTAATTTGTGATTTTGTGCAGGGGAATGGAAGCAAAAATGAAAACGAGTTGTCAGTACAAAAATGCCCCCTTGTTTCTGGCCAGTCTTGAATATACAAGATGTCAGGTTGGGATACAAATGTGTGATACCTGGTTCCACATATCTAGTTCAGTTACTTAAAAGCTTTTCTCTGTAGACACAGGGTTTTTTCCGCTGACCAAAAGGAAAGCAGCATGTCTGAATATAAAATCAAAAGAATCATTAAAATAAAGACACGTTCACAAAACAATGTCACCTTGCAACCCTTACAGCATACTGGATGAAGTAGTTGCACTTTGGAGAATAAGTTCTATGCCAGCCACCAAAAATTACATTTTCATCTAGGTTATTTCACGCATTACACTCACACACATGCTCCTTCCTTACAATTTCAAATGAGCTAGCGTGGCTGGGCAGGTGAGACTGCATCAGACAAACAGCTTCACATAAGAAACAAGTGAAACATACTGATTTACTAGCCAAGGGTTTCTAGATGGACACTTCCGCACTCTTATACTGCTCATCTTTAAGGACACTTTCCACTCGGAAAATTACTCTTCTGTGAGAAAAATGAGGGATGAGTGCAAATGAGTACAAAATTCTGCTGGCTCTGCTGGTTTACAAGCTTGCCATTTCTGTGACAGACACAGAAAAGTGCAGAAATAAATTTCTTTCTGAATAAACATGAAGTGTCCACATCTTTCTCAGCCCATACAAGTGCATCCATTTTTTAAAAAAGTTATTAAAAGACCTTATCCATTTGGATCTTCCTTCTCCATCTACACAGTATATCCCACACACACACACATACACTTGGAGAAGCAAAAGTTAGAAAAGTAATTTTCTTTTGAGACAAAGGAACACTGGTCAAGAAAAACTTGAATGTGAATCCACATAAATTAGTGTCACTCAGCACAGTTCTCTGCCTGGTTCGTTTGTTTCTTAAAGATTTGTATAGCCCCACAATCAGAGAATAGACATTGGAGTTTTATTACAAGCATACTAGAAGTGAGCTCAGTTTTTATTGCCATCACTATTAATGCAAAACCTGAGAACATTTAGACAATCTTCAGCTGTTATGAACTGGTATAAGTCCAGTGGAGTCAACATAATGGTCCTATTCAATACCACCTGAGAATCTGGTCCAAAATGACAACTAAGCAACAGCTCAAAACAGCCATGCATTTCTGAGTCTTCAGAGAGTGTTTCTGAAAGTTATGAGCATTTGGAAGTATGCATATATAAATACATGTAAAAAAACCAAACCAAACAAACCTTTGCCAAAATTAAATAAGACTAAGACAAAACACTGTTCTAATCCCAAACTGGCACATTCACTCGTGTATGGCTGAGTTGATGCAATAAGCAAGCAAAAAACTTCTGCTTCAAAGGAATTAATTAAGCTCAAAACATATTTGGGGAATTGTTTCTTATGAAAGCTACTTTGGGATATATGATCAGACTTGAAGGTTCATTTTTTCATTGTTAATGAGAGAGGTGGGATTACTCAGACAGGAAGCAGGCCACCAGGTATTACAGCTCAGATCCTACAGAACACAGATGAATATTAATGAAATGTCTGAAAGGAAACAAGGGATACAAAGAAGCTTAAAATAAATGATCAGGCAAAGAACACTACAGAAAATGTCCTAAGCACTAAAAAGACCTCCCACCCTACCATCTATCAAAAGACTCTGAAATCATTCGTGTGCAGTTCCTGTGCCCCTGTTCCCTCATCCCCAGGAAGAATTCAGTCAGGTTTTCAAGGTTGCATCTTCTCCAGACATAATAAAATTTTATAACTTTTTGCAACATTGATACTTAGTTTACTGAGATGTAAGCTAAGTGCATAAAATATTTGCATGAAATGTAAGAAAAACCTTCTATTGAAATTGCTCAAAAGAGTGAAATCCACAGTGAAACAAGAGTGTAGCAGGGCAAGGGTAATTTCTCATATCAAGCCAAACATATGGGAAAGCCTTAAGGCTAAGATCTCCTAGTCAAATTACAGCAAGATAAGCTGCCCCAGGATCAATATAGATGTGTATGTTCTCCTGTGAAATCACTGGTAGTTTAAAATCAGTATTACTATGGAAACTTGCTCTATTTGCCCTCATTCCCAATTCTCCAGGCATTTTATTGTCCACGTCCTGTACCATATATTGCCAAGCACCCATGTGCCACAACAGTCATCCGTACAGCAAAAAGGAAGGAAAATGTCTACTAGGTCATGTATTCAGTCCACTATAACATGTAAGACTCTATCCACTAACTACAAAATAGTTTGTGTTTCTAAAAACCTAAAATATCAGAAAAGTCACACTAGCAAATAGGATATGCTGACATGAAAAAAATCTGAACTACAGATGGCCAACATAGGCAAACATTTACTAATGGATAACACATTGAGGTTCAGTGGATAATCATCTCTTATGGCAGCTTTCAGATTCTAATCAATGCGAAAGGTTTGACAGAATTCTGGTAAAGTTTTTACCGCTTACTGACAAAGGTGTTTAAAGTCTCTAGGTTTAAATTATAACACTTCAGCAATAAAAAGAAACATATAAAGATACAAATGAAAAAGGTAAAAGGATTAACAAAATAAATAAAATGTGACTTTGTAAAAATTCTCAGGACAATACTGTTCTGTTCTTGCACATTGTAGTCCCAGATCTCGTTAATAAAATAATAACCATTTGTCTTCTGCAGTAAAACCATTTTAGGTCATCAAAGTGCTTCCACTGCTTTCAGAGACAATACTAGTTCACTGCAGCTACTGATACTTTAGCAAATAGTTTGATAAAACAGGACCTAATCAGGAGATCAAAGCAGCTACTGGAGAGGTCCATGTATCTATCTATATTATATCATGTTCAAGTGTTTTACTTCAAATTCTGCTTAGTCTCATGCCCTGGACTGAATGTTCCCACCATAAGCACAATTCAAAGCTGTTCAAATGAGTCGATGGTTGGATGCTTACATCTCCATCAGCTGTCAAAGCGGAGTTGCTGTGCACCTAGAACAGACTGTTTGGTTTTGTTTCTTTCCAAAATAACCCAGTACAAGCATATCAGAACTGCCCTGCAGGTGCAACCAGCATTCAAAAGTATTGGGAGAATCATCTAATTCACATATGGAATAGCTTTTACTACTAGGTAATAAAAAAAGTGAACAGAATCATTTGAGTAATAAAACTGCATGTGCAGCCCAGAAACAGACAGGAATTGTTACACATGTGTACATACAATGGTGGACTGTTGTCCTCGGAGGATGCACTACAACCAGCCTGTTCCCCACACTCATGACATAGCTCATGGCTGTAGATTCTCACCTATACACTTAATATCAAAAATTGTATTTGGTGTAGTTATAGAACTCGGAACTTAGTTGCCACTGTAAGTAATACAGGACTTAAAGCTTTAGGGTTTGTTGCATGTAACAGGTGAATGGCTTTTCAAAGCGCCCGATTTATTTCACTGGACACTTCAAGCTGTGCCAGGTATCTCAGGCTATATTAGAAGGAAAACTAAGAAAGGCTGACCGAGCTTCCTATGGGAGGTACCTATCCATTCTACTGTGTATTTCTTCACTCGAGTATTTTTTTAGACTCTTTCAGACAAACCTCAGCTTCTGGCCTTTCTGTGGAGCTTAATAGAGCCAGCATGGCTATTTTGGTGTTCCTTATAGACATATACAGGCCTGAGACATTTTTTAGTGTTTTCTATATAGCATGTACCAGTTAGTGATGAATCCTGTTGTCTGTGCTTAGCTTCAAAAAATAATAATAATAAAAAATAATATAAAAAAGGAGTTACAGGCTTTCACATAGCATTCCAGACAAACAGAACTAAGAAATAACAATAGTTCCAAATTTGAAGAGCTCTTAAATCTCTGCTTTTGGTAGGAGAGGTTTTTTTTTAAAAAACATTGCAGGGAAGCACCAAGGTTCTCAAGCCCCACCAGGGAATTTAGCCTTGCAGCTACCACTGGAGCTAAAGATAATTGCCTATCCTTAATCTTTTTCTTTTTCCCTCCAAACTATCATCCCTAAACCTTGAGCTCAACCCTGCTGCTTTATTCAGCAAAACAGAACGATTGATCTCAAACAACTCACATCCAAAGCCCTCAAGAACCATTCACCACTCAGCTGTGTAATAAAGCTCATTTCTCTGTTGCAGAAGGGCTACCTGCAGCAGCAGTGGGTTTGGCTTAGATTCCAGACTTTCAGGGTCAAGTATACTCAGCCCACCTGTAAACAATTTACCAGCAATGTGAGTAAGTGATGGTGGACAGGCCAAGCTCAACAGAGGCTACTGGAAAAGGACTGATGAATCATGCTTCCCAGATAAGGAGAGGCGACCAATACAGATAAATGATGCTTTTGGACAATTTATGTGCTGCTGCTTTGCAGGCTACAGATTAGTTCAGGAGAAACTGTCTTACAGCAGACCTAGTAGGGGTGACATACTGCAGGAAGAACAACCGCTTTGCACAGGAGGTAATGTTACTTTCTGTGATTACTATACTGGCTCAGGAGTAGGAAAATTAAGTAGACAGTCCAGTTAGCACATCGAGAAAACATAAGGCAATTCAAACACAGTAAGGCAATTCCAACTGCTAGCTCCTCTGTGGTTACTAGTGCCCTATGCTGACTGCACAAACCTTCTGTAGTCTGCAATATGAACCAGTATTGACCCCTACATTTTGCACTGAATAAACCATTGCCACTTTTCCAATTGTGGAGTAAGACTGCTATAGTTGCAACAGAAGAATTAAAGGTGCTGTTTTCAACAGGTGCTGCTGCTGGATTTACCACCTTCCACTGCCCCTGAGTATCTACTGAAGAAACACTTGGGGACAGCCGCTAATTCATCTTCCCTTTAAAGGCTGAGGAAAGTTATCACCTAATGGTGTCAGCACATTTATTTCTATAAGCTCATCTATTCTTTATGCTAGCCCTGAGAACTCATATTATGTTTATTCACGATGGCTCTTAAACCTGGGGCTTCATTATGTAGCTGTATCACTGGTATCCTTCACATACTTTTGCAAAAATCATGTAGGAACTCTCTGATTCAAGAAGAAAAATACAGCAAGTTGATTCCCTGCCTCATTTCACATGAATAGTCATTTACATAGATATAAATAGGATACAGTCAGAATTGACCACACTCTTTAATGAATCTAAAGAAAATACAATGACATGCTGAGGAAGGGAGGCAATATAATTCCTGAGGTGTTTGTAAAAGGCATATATTCCAGAATATTCCCCTACAGCAGCTCAGGTTTTGGCTTTTAGCATATGGGTTTTCAGAATGGGGCAGATCACAGATAACACAAGTGAAGGAACCTCACAAGAGAAATGCATCATCATCAAGGAAAAGTCATTATTTGAGCTTAGATTCTTGCCTCTGTATAAACATGGTTCATTCTCAACAAGCACATACTTGGCTTGTGGAAACTTCTTTTGTTTCTGCCAAACACTCAAACAAAAGCCCACTGGGGGAAGTTTTAACTGAACACACACACGCGTTCTGCAAAGTATCCATCCCCATTTGTTGAACATATAAAATGCTTTTTGCACAACAGCTGTAAGTACTGCAGCCTCATTTGATATTGCTGTAACCATTTACCTGTTCTCTCACAGGAAGGAGAAAGAGTTCAGTTTCAGAGCATTAAGACAGTTAGCAAGCAATAAAGGAACCAAAGGGATTCTCAGTTTCTTTGTAACAATAAACTTGTTCAATTACTATATCCTTACTGAGTTCTTTTCCAACTTAAATTGAAATTAAAAATGGGATGAAGCAAGAATGAAACAACACATTAGTGTTGAAAAAATAGGGCACATCCCATGAAGAACTGTAAGCAATACAGTTACTGTGTATCATCAGGAACTACGGCCAAGCAACAAGGCAATCGACTCCATATCCCAAGCTTAGACAGAGAATAAACTCTTGAAGGATAGAGCACCTGAATTTTCAAAAGACATGAGAAGAGAAACTCTTCACCATGTGCTCTTTGTAAAGAAACATTTGTATGTAAGGGAGAGAAATGTGATCACACCTTGGTCAGAGCCAGCTTACATCCCATTCCTTTCTAAGGGATATCAGCATCTATCAATGAACTTGCTACTGCTAGATTGTGCTTTGGATAAAAAGGAAGGCCTCAAAACCCTAGCAAAGTTTTGCTTGATTGAATACATTTATAAAAATGTGATTCTATTGAATTGATCCATGTGAAGATTCATACTTACACATATTAGTTCACTTAAGTTCTTTTACACTTAAGGTAGTAAAGAAGCCAATAACTAGGCAGACAAAATACACTTAAAGCATGTGTGTGGTTCTGGCTCCCTCCAGGTGGCAATGGCAAAAAGTCCAGAACTTTGGAAAAAAAACAAAAATCTCCTTATGCCAAATATTTGGGACAGATGTTCCTAGGCATCAGAACTGTCACTGTCCTCTTGCTAAAGTCATTGCTAAAATTTAAGTTTCAGTCTTGCAGGGACAGAAACAGTCCTGATCTAAACCAAGAGAAACCCGTGCACCACTGCAAAGCTGCGGCTGCCAGAGCCACACACACCCAGCAGACCTCAGGCAGTGTCAGCACCAGGAATGGCAATGAAAATGCAAAGTTCTCAACACTTGACTCTTCAGCTTGCTTACAGCTTATAGCTTTTGAGCAACACCTGAACACTTTATAAAGACATTTAACTAAGCACTCAAAGTATCAATTTGATTGTTTATCTCTTCTCTCCCAGAAGGAGGAAAAACTCTTCCTAGGTTTTCCATCTATGGGAATGGCAAGTAAAGAAATTTTGCAGACAGAGAAGGCAATTTCCACTTCTTCTCTCAGAACAGGATTCCATTTTCTGCAATAATATGCTATTTTCTGCCTTTTTCTTATCATAGATTTTTACGCTGCCTCTTCAAAACCAGAGTAAAAATCATCCCTTTCAGTTAACTTAAACCTCAGTGTGTTGCTCTGTCACAAAAATATTCCTTCTGCAAGTCTTTTAGAAATATGAGTCTCAGTACTATTTAACATGTCTTGGTACACTGAGAATGAGGAAGTGAAGGAATCGTATATACACTTAGCAGATTTTCAGTCATGTCTCCTTCCCACTTTTTCAGAAAAAATTATTTTAGTACCCCTTTTGGCACTTAAGCTATCCATCAGAATTAAATGCAATCCTTCCATCTGTTCTTAGTGCTGGTCAGGAAAACAGAAAAGTTACTGTTGCCCAGTTAATACTTCGTGGTATTGCAACAAGGATATGAAAGGACTTAGTGTGGTGAACATTTATCTTAAATACAGAATTGTTTTCTCAACCTGGAAAGAATTTTAAAAAGAAAAAAAAAAAAGAGAAAAACAAGGAAACTCTTAGCTACTACCAAGAGCAGGACATACATGAGTGTCAGTATCTCCTTTAAGATGTATTTGTTCTCTGCTTTGTCTTTGGCTATCTCACTCTCTACTCAGAGTATCTGCATTGAGGTATTTAAAAAGCTGGATGCCATTTTGATATTATAAAGCTTGATTGAAGAGGACATAATCATACGTAAAGAGTTATAATCCAGGGACTTCAGGATACAAAGGACAGATGGAATTTGTTTGACATGACAATTTTCTGTTATTGTTTTGGGATTACAACAAACCTGCAGCTAAACTAATTGTGCCACAATGGTTAAGGTTGTGTCAGCACTTTTCTTGTAAACCTCTTTTCCAGTGGATTTATTACTAAATCAAAAGTTTTCCAGGGGCTGAAACGTGGCATGAAAGACTGCATTTATCTTTAAAGACTTTGAAAAATAAATTCAGTGTGCCTTAATGAAATGGAAGAAAAAAGATTGCTAGTTTGGGATACATAACTTTCCACTGCTAATCTTACCAGCACCATGCATATTCTCCATGAATTAAAAAAATATAGAGAAAAATACTTTGTTGATGTAGCTTCATTTCAATTTAGAAAACAAAAATCCCATGCAAGCCACCTTTCCTTGTTACGGAAATTTTAAATTTTATGTAGCATTTGTAATGTTTTTTCCCTGGATATCCAAATACAGTGCCACAAACAGGCCCTGATTATACTCCCTGGTTACACAAAAGATGAAAATAATCTACTAATTACCAAACAAGTTTATTTAAAAAAAACCAACACAAAAAACCCAAAAAAAACCTCTTGTAGTATGCATTTATTTATTTCTCAATTGTACTAATCATAGTTAGAAAGAGACCCACCCTAACTATAACCTTTTCAAAAACTGTTACATGGCAACAACAAAAAAAAGCCCAAAGTCAATAGAAAGTTGTTGAAGTAGACTGGGAAGTATGGCGAGACATTAACACTAATTGTAGCATCCCAGGGAATCTGGGATGGCCTAAAGCAGTGGCCTAGCTCCTGGTGGCAAGCTCCCAGCTGCAATCACATTGGCAAAACCCAGTACACAACTAAGGCTGGAAGCCAAGAATTCCAAATATAGAGCAAGCACTGAAACATTTATTCTGTGATAAGCCTGCTACCTCATCACACAAACTCTTCATCTAATAGATAAGACAAACTCAATTTACTATAAAGGTGAAGAACCTCTGTCAAAGATTAGACAATGCACCATACTTTAATATATCAACTTATCTGAAGCCTGTATTCTTTGTATTTCAGAGGATTTACTGCACATTGGACTTCAAGAAGTAGTTGGGAAAGCAGCTTGTCTTCAGGTAATTGGCAGTAATACTGAATCAGATCCCATACCAGCCTCACACCAACATTTTATCTGAAATTAGATTTAAACCATCTTAGATTCAAACTCTATCTTTGTGATCTCAAATTTGGCTGTACTTTGTTTTTATTTTAATATTGCCAGCCCTGCCAACTCGTATTGGATTAAACAGCCAAGTTGGCTCTGTTCTCATGCCCCCTATCCCCAAGAGCAAAGGTCTGAATCTCAAGAAGGCACTTCTGCAAATTCACTTTCTTTAAGAAACACACATAAAATTATAGTTTCCTCAATACTGCTCCTCATGGACACTTGTGCAGATCTAGTATTTTCCATGCAGTTCAGAAGTGCAATAGAAAGCCAGTACACTGTTCTGCACTGAAACTCAGGAGGAAAGATTCTGGCACACGTAGTCAAAAAACTCTGGTTAGCTCTTCTGCAGCTGTATCACTTGTGTGTGCCAAGAGAAGTAAAAATGAAATAAATACATAAATAAATCTCCTCTAGTTGAGTCAGTAACTCAGAAGATACAAACAAAAGACCTGAAATGTAGGAGTTCAATTTTAATGAAGTCACTCCTTTTAAAGAGCAACTTAATGTCTAGATCACCAATTTCAGCCTTGTGACCTGTCTATTGGAATCACAGACAGAAGGAGGTTACAACACTTAAAACAGTTTCAGCAAAGGCTTTGTGCAGCTCTTTCTCCTTCAACAAAATTCCTTCCTAAAAGCTTTTTTCTTGTACACTAGATAAAGCTTTGGAGTTTTTCTAACTTTTTCCTTTTCTCCCAATTTCCTTGCCATAAACACACAGTTGAGACAAAAGAAGAAATATTAGAAATGGACAACAGAACAGTAATCATTACCTGAGTACTGTTTCATGTGAAAATGATTTTACAGGTTCAGACAGTGGCTGTGCTCCTGAGTAAATAACTGGAGCCATGCCACCCTGCATAGGAGATTAATGCTCTTCATGAAGTGGAAAAAGACTTAGACGAGGCAGGCACAGTGCTATCAAAACAAACATACATTATTTTTGCTTCAGGATGGCATGTCAGAATCTGTAAACCCCTTACATCTCAAGGGGCATTCAAACTCCACAGCTCGGACACATACGCTCAAGACTTTATTCAAACGAAACATCTCACACTGTCTCTCCTCAGCCTTGTTTATCTGCCTGCTGAGTCTCCTTGCCATTCCATGCCTTTTTGTTGCACAGCATCTGCTCCCTCTGCTGAATTAAGTCTAAGCCAGTGAGTGTGCCCAGTCAAGCTTGGCTCAGCTTCTCAGAAACAGTTCTTTGCATCGTTGTTGTATCTATAAAAAAGTGTGTGTCCGCATGTAGGCACACTCTTCATAGTTTAAAATTTAAACAAAAACAAACAAACAAAAAGTCCTATTCATGTCAAGCACTGGCACACAACACAAAATTCTCCCTTTGCTGTCAGAATGTTTTTTCTTCATTTAACTGACACACACTACCAAATTAAGTTTGCAAAGGAAAAATAAACACACTTTTTATTGGAGAGAATAAAATGACAAACTATTCTAATTTGAGATTTTCTTTTAATCTTTCGTAACCATAGTGACTCAATCCCGTATTAAACCAGCACTGCTTCCGCAGCACATTCCCTCGCAACAAAGAATACTATAATCAGAAGCATGTTGTTCATAGCAAATACAGATGAACTTTCAAATTGTCACAGCACTGGGCCATCAACATCCAGCGACTTCTGGTGGATGTTGTAATCTGAATCCTTAGCTGCCTCCCTACAGAAATACTATTTAGAGCCACCAATATTAAGAACTCATTGTACTGGTGCTATTTAGAAATACAGAAAGAATATATGTGTGCCAAGAGCTTCTATTGAAACAGGATGAAAATACTATTAAATTCTAAACTGATGTTTGAAATACACATTAAAAATACAACGAAGTAGTGGCAGACTGACATGACCTTCCCAGATGTATATATTGTAAAGACAGTTTGCATATACAGGTCCACACTGCACAGCATTCCCAATTACTAACTCCACAATAATTTCTTTATATCTTCTACCTCTCCAAGATTCTCTGAATAGCTTCCATGCTATTTTTGCTTTTGGAGCAAAACTTTTTGCTGACACAGAACATCAATTTGGTATCCTGAAACATTAGTCTGCCATGGTAAAGGTGCAAGGAATATGGATGGCACTGACAAGTATGTTTGTTCTGCCACCAGCGCTTCAGTTAGAAATCAAAACACCATTCTTGAACTATAGTGGATGCTTATTACTGAGTTACAACCTTAGTATCCAATGTCCAAGGTTATTACTGCTAAAGGGTACTAAATCTGCTGTGTCTCAGTGAGGAACTGAAATTGCAGATACGGTTATTCCCTTCCCCTCTGCTTGTGCTGAAAAACAGATAATTCATCCAGATAGTTTAAGTGTGATCAAGAGGATGTTGAGATATTTCACACATTTTCAAGAAGTGAGATACAGATGTTCTCCCCTTGCAGCTGTTGTTGGGAACAATGATAAAGAGGGAACACTATGCGGTACTCTGCCTTTGGATTTCTGCTCTGGAGAAAAAACATCTTTCATTTTTTACACGCCATGGTATCACACAATGTTACTTTACATTGGAAGTATTAGTACTTTGCTAACTACATTGAAAAGTCACTAACTCATTGGTATTAAGTGCTCATTTAAAGTTACATTTGTGATCTGCCAAACTACTTAACAGCATGCAGTAAGAAGTTTTAAGCCATTAACAAGCTTGCAGTTATATATAATAGGGAGGATGGGTTTAAATAAAAATCCCTTTCAAGTAGGGGAATGATTAATCATTGCTGTTCTCCCCTTCATTTGTATTCTTGGCAAGAGTTGTCAACCTTTGTCCCAGCATTAATGGCGAGTATTATGTGACTGTACCTGGTATTCTTAAAATTGATTAATTACCAAGGCCACATTTTATTTGAAAGTGCAGAATGGAGTCACATTTTCATTCAGTTCCCTAGGGAACTAATTATAAGGTCTACTCAACATACATCACAACAATATCTCCTATATGGCACAAGTAATTATTTAGATACTGTAAATATCCTTCCAAATACTTAAAACAGAATTGCTTCAGCTATTTTAAAGTTTCGTTAGAAACTGCTGCTAACCTCTGGTGAGAAGTTCCAAATATTCCCTGCTCAGAAAACAACAGCAGGTACTCAGCATCACAAAAATGTAAACCCTGTAACAGGAATTTACCACATTCACCTATGAACCAGAAAAAGGGGAAAAAAAGGAGAGAAAGAGAACATAGTATTAGAGATTACATAACCCTTAAAAAAACCACAATCATAAATGTTGAACAACACAATGGTGTTTTTTTCTCCCTTAGCTCCAATGCAGCCGTCAATTCTTTCTTTTCTCCACACCCCAGCCCATTAGAACCTGGCGGTTTTACTGCATCAAAAATAAGAATATGCAAAAGCACATCTTTTAGAAAATGGAAAATCTTTCTTTCCCATCTCACACTAGCCTTGGGGCAGGGGAGAGAAGGCTAAGAAAGGGCAATGGCTCTGAGTCATTGCTGTTCATATTCCAGTAGCTTTAAGGATGCAGTCCCACCATACTAGACATAAAAAGACACTAAAATAAGTTTTGCATAGCAGCACTTACAGTCTAAAAAGATTAGACAGCGAGTGGGAGAAAAGAAACCATTCATTTGTACCTGGGAAACAGGCACACAGAAGCTACCCTCAGTAATACAAGACTTCTCCTTAAGTCTGTACCAGAACTAGAAACATAACTGACACAAGACTGTAGTTTACTACTCAGAATATACACGCACAATAAACACTAACGCAGTCTTGGAAAGTTGCAGAGTGGCTGCAAAGTAGCTGAGTAGCTACATCCAAGATCAGATTTTGGCTCCTGGAGTTCTCAACTTGCTTAGGCTGTGCTCCGATTCACAGAACTTGCCCCCAAAGGCAAATTTTAGAAAAAAAAAAAAAAAAGCTATTTGATTGGCTCCAAAGCTCTTCTAAATTGGATGATACAGTGTGCATCAAGCAGTAGAATAGCTTCCATAGCAACACACTCTCTCTGCTTAGTTATTTCTAGGGCATCTGTCACTGACTTTCTTCCCCGAAAACAGTTGCAGGGAGTGAAGGTGGCTGGCAGACTTGTAAACAGCCACCTATGTTATTTTAGAAGTAGATCTGTATTATTGTCAGAGTGTACCTTGCGAGGGCAGGCAGCAGAAAACTGCTGTTCCAAATTGATTATAATACAGATTTTTATTTTCCAGCATCTCCCAAACAAAGACTTCAGTACAGTCTACAAATAGACTGCAAAACACCCTGCAAGAGCCCAATATTATAGATTAAACTTTCTGAAGCCAGGAAGATTAATTACACAAGAACATGCTGGCTAGTTCCATGTCTAAGTAGAAGACAAGTCTTTCCACATAGGAAAACAGTCTCAAATATTTTTAATATCTTCCCCCAATCAACTTTTTCTGCAGGCATATCGAATACTTTCATGTATGAATTTACCTCACCTTCACGATATAACAAAGCAAACTAAACGTATAACTTGAAGTTCAACATACATACCAAATCACAAGAACTTGTGCCATTATAATGCTTTAGTTAAAATGACTGCATTTAGTCTTTAAATATTCGCTGTATTAGTCCACAAGTTATATAGTATTGGTAGCTCTCTTGAATTTCATCACCTTGGAAACACCACTACATGCAGGAAAACAAATCCCAGGAAAATAAATACTGATTTATTATTTGCCATACAATAAATTTTTAATTCTAAAACTTCTATTTGATGTTCTTAAGGAATGTTGCAATAACTGAGAAAAAATAAATCTCATTTTTTAAAATCCTGTATCTGAGTAATAGCAGTTGTGACCATAATTTTGAAGATTATGAGGTCTGATGAGCACACACCACTTCCCTCAACAACAAAAACACAGGACTTCTGAAAAAAGATGGACCACATTTGTGTGAAAATGTGTAACATTTTTAAAATGTCTGAAATGCACATATGGGAGAAAACACCAGTTACCAGTGTTCTAAATAAGAGCTCTAGGACATGTAAGCAGCTACTGAAATCAGTAATAATTAATACTATTTACTTCACAGGAAAAAAAAAAAGTAACTGCTGTTGTCTTGCCATTTAACGTTTTGCTAAAATAGACAGACTGAGAAGGTATGAGTTGTTTGGTCTGGTTTTTAGTAAACACTGAACGAGTCACCAATATACACATCAAGCGCACAGTTAGTAGTTTAAATGGTTTTGTCTTTGGGTATTTTGTAGTCCACTACCACATTCACTGAACAATGAGTCACTGGAGAACAAACAAAATGTTCTGCATCTGAGACAACAAATATATTAACAAAGAAGAAGAAAAGGAAGAAAAAAGACTTAATCTGAAAAAGAAGAAAACTCAATTTTTTATTACCTACTCTTTCTCCAAAACAGCCAGCGTGCATTGACCTTCAGGGCATGCAGCAAACTCCATTCAGTTGTAACGGCATTTGGAAAGAGCCAGAATTTGATGAGACTTGCAGACAGCAAAACTTCATAGGACTCTTTACCAATGTTTACTTTGCAAAGAATTTAATTGCTTTGCTCTCACTTATACCAGGGTTGATTATGGCCTTGGAAATAGCTTCCAGGGCTTAGCAAAGGGTAGCATACCTACAAAGAAAGTGGGGGAGACCTGGTACGAGGACCAAAGGGAAGTGCCAGGGAGAGAGACACTTCTAAAATAGGTCAGCAAATCTCATTGTGGGTACACGCTAGGAGTCTTTATTAAAGTGCAGAGTTCCTGAGTCAACACTCTTTTGCTATCAACAGTAGCTAATGAAACCAGCAACAAAATGCAAGTCCCATCTCATTCCGATTGCTGGCCAACAAAGGAAATCATTGCTTACTGCTACTTCGTTAGTTCCAGAAGCAGACAATTTTTGCAATGGTTCTGTACTCACAGATGGGGTAAGTGAAAGTAACTACTTGACCAAGTTTGATTGGTTGAGGAACTCCTTTTTAAGTATTGGAAAATATAAGCAAAGATATCCTAGGGGAAATAAAAGGTTAGGAAAGCCATGCATCTGTACAACTGTATGTCAGATCTATTAGTCTTATACATCATATAGTCCAAGGCATACACTGCAGAATTTTTTCCACAAGACCCAATCTCTGAATCACATGCAAGGCGTGAGGTCACACAATGAATGATAACAACAGAGCCAGACACTGAACAGCTGCTCAGTGGGTAAGCATTGCTCAACCTAAGCACTGATGAACTTGAGGTAGAAACTGTTTCTGATGAGGTCCTTGGAGTGTTTTATGATGCACATTAGCAGCACTGCACAAACCCAGCCCAGCCTGCTGCTTGCATCTGCAAAAAGGAGCCCTCCATTTACTCTGAGAAACGTGCACCGTGCAGAGCCATGGAAGTGGCTTCAAGTTGAGAAAAGATGTATCTGGCAAGGCCAACACAGTGACTCAGTGCAAACTGAGTGCCCCCGCACCATTGTTTTTTGGGAGTCTTGAAAAACCTGCACCTTTTGGCTTCGTCTGAAACTGTAGCTGGAATCACGAAGAACTGTTGCTATTATCTACCCTGTTTTGTAAGTCAAGCAGTATTACACATCCAGCTCTAAGCTCAGGGCAATCATCCAGAGTAAGTGAGAGAAGTTACTGCAGAGCTGTAACAAGTGGAAGAAAATTATAACAATCTTTCAATCATAACATACATTCAGCTTGTTTTCTAAGCTTAAAAGCAAGCCAGATTAGATAGTAGAAAGAAAGGGCCAGCAACCCACATCAGATATGAAAGGCTAAATCAGTATGTATTAGGTATTATAACTCCCTAATTGTTATTAGGGAGAAAGATCTTACTTATTTCTCCTTTACCAGAAATAAATTTTGTTGTTCTCTGTGCACAAACTTTGCCATCCCTGTGACCCAGCAGAGAGCCAGCTCAAAGAACTAAATCAGCAGAATGCCAGTCAATTGGGGCTGGGTTTCTGTCAGTGTTGTTCTCTGCCCAGGCACACTGCGAGGTCAGAGAAGCACCAAAGCCAACCCAAGGAAGGGGCAGGAACCTGTAACAGGGCAGCAGGCAGCACATCAGCTTAGCTCCAACATCACACGTATCCACAGCAGGATTCGACAGGAACTGTGTTACATCAAAAAGTAGTAAGATAGCACCAGATAGCAGATCAGAAGCTTTCTGTCTCTTTGGGAGGAAAACATGTAGCTCGTCCAAATGCCTACCAGTGGCTTTAGTATTGAAATGTTGTTTTCCTTTCAAAATCCAACATCGATGCCTAATGGGAATGCTTAATGAAAGTACCATTTTCATTAACTGAAAGTCAATCTGCACTCTTTCTAGCTTTGATATCACTGATACATGTCACTAAAATGACACATGTTGTAATTTTACTCATAATTCAATATAAAGACCCCAAACCAGGAAATTCTCTAAACAGTCTCTATATATCTCTTTATAAATTTCACTCCATCTCTAAAATAATCCTTTGTTGCGCACAAGCTTCACATTAGCTCTCAGAAGAGGACTAGGCTTAACTCCTAGCTAATAGTTTCATTGCTATCATGAAAGCCAGAACAGAATCCCTTCCCTTTGTGTTTCTGATTTTTGGCAAAACTAACAGGAAAAAAAAACACAGGAAAAAAATTATACAATAGCTGAATCCCTAGTGGGAAATAAACTGCTATAAATCATTGTTACAATATGAAAGCTAATTTAAGTTTGGCCATATTCCTAGCAGACAAATGTTCTGTTTCTACAACTATGAGTGCTCTAAACTGTACTGTGAAAATCCATTTAAATTTTTTAATCTGAATGAGGAAGGTAATTCTGATTCAACTTATTTTCATGCTGTGTTAGTTAGCTTTCATTCACTCAAGAAGCAGAGGTAACAGCGTATACCTTCACTGGCACAGTATGAATTGCAAGTAATTAGTCTGATTTTTGCTTAAGTAGCACAAAGTAACTGCAACTAAAATGAAGACTGACATACAAGCAGATAGCAAGACCTGTATCTGCTGTAAAACACATCACATATGTAAGCAGACAGGGTAAAGGACAAGAGGGAAACATTTTCTCCAATTACACATAGTGAACCAGGTCACAAGAAGATGGAAACATTCTGATTCTCACTGAACTGATAGAAACGTCCTTCAGTTGTCTCAGGATGAAATCTCAAGAAGAACATTTTTAATAAAGTCACCCACAATACATTTATGCAGTCAGTTACCAGTCCAAAGCCAAGATAAAGTGTAAGTGCAATAAATATTTTAAAATGTTACATAAAATCCCTAAATGTTGTGTAAAGAATACTGGCACCCATTTATTTCTGTTGAAAGTCACAAACAGAAAAACACACCTATAAACCATAGGCTTAAGTCCTGGTGCAAGCTCAGACTGACAGAAGCAAATAGGAAGCATTTTTAATTGCTATTCCATTACAAGGGCAATGATGTAGCATTCTTCATGATCAACTGCAAAGAGATTAAAACCATCAAGGAACAAAAACAGCAAAGGGGAAACACAGACCCAAATGCTAAAACACTTCAAAATGTGCTGTTATATTTGTCTTTCAATAACTTTTGTAACCCACTTTGATTTAGAGGTATCATACACATTGGAGCAGAGTCAAACAAATAACAATGCTTAGAGGACACAAAACCAAAGAAAGACCAAGTTAGATCAGTTCAAGATTCAGGTCACCATACAAAGTGGAAGCAGCAGCAAATGTCATCAATAGCCACAAAATTGTCAGGTAAACAGTGAAACTGAAAAAGGACAACCTAAACAAAGTGTCAAAGAAATTTTGTATCACAAAACTGCAAAGATCAAGGCTTCTTTCCTTCCGATAACTTGAACTGAGTTCAGAGACAAAGTTATCCAAGTTGCCACAGATTCAGCTGGAACAAGGAACAGTCATTCCAAATGATAGGAAAATTAGATTTAGAAACAAGAGCAGTGAAAGAAGCAGGATAAGAAAGCAGCATAATGAAGATGGACATTTTCACAACACTTTCTCCAAGCATTGGTTCTTTTATTATCTTAAGAAATGAAAACTTCAACAAAACATCAATTAGATCCTTCTACTAAAGCTGTCCAGAAATAATCACTGTTTCTCAGTGACCACTAGAAATATCTAATAGGGCCCTGATATTCATTACGTCTTCAGTACCCTAACACCTAGTTTTTATGTTTTGTTGCTGCTTGGGCACTCCATAATCTCCACAAGCGACATTTATTTTTCCAGACCACAAATCCAGTGTAAAATAATTATACATCTATCAATAAGAGACAAGAAATACAACTTTGCTATGCTTTTTTGAAGAATGGGTGAGCTTAACGACCTTGTTCTGTGAAAATAATTCTTGGATGTTTCATGTAATTTATAATACCCCCCCATCTACAAAATGAAGTTTAAGTCCTCCCAAATATGCATATAATCAGGGGCTAATGCATTGCAGCAGAATCTAAGATGTTACACTGTCACTTCTCAATTGACCCTGTGGATACTATCAGCATTGCCATGGAACATCAGCCATGTAACTACAAAACCTCACTGTCTGTGTTGTAACTGCCATCCTGTTTCAGCTGTAGTACAACAGACAATGCAATATTCTACATGACATGAGAGCAGACAGAACCTTCCAGCAAATTAAATAAAAATTCATAAAACACTTGAAAATCTTCAAATTATCAGTAAGTCTAAACCTTATTTTACAAAGGAAATATTTAGAGGGTAAGGAAGAAAAAAACCTAAAATTAATCTCACAATGTACTCTCACATTGCAGAGCATGGGACGTGAATTCCTTTCATAGCTGAACATCCACAGAAAAAGAACTCTTGAGACCAAGTGGTAGATTAAAAAGTCATCCTGAAAGAAGACTTCAGCACTGATCTTAAAGAAAAAAAAATGCAATTTCTTAACATGCTCTCTGGTTTCATATTTCACTTCTGTAATGTTCTGCTTCACTGCTACTGAATGATGGAAAGGAAATAACAAAGACTGTTTGGTGTCCATGTCCTGGGTTTTTTAAATGACAGAGTTGATCATTTAAAAATGTCATAATTAAGTCCTGCAGTTGCCAGATGTGCAGCTGAAAAGCGGAATCAATTCTGAAAATTACTTCATGGGGAAAGAGAAAGAAAATCTGGTGAATAAGCATAGGAAACTGCTAGAACAAAATCTAGCCCCTTCTGCTAGACTTGAAGGAAGTCTAGAGGGAAGGAGGAAAAGAGGCAGTATCATGTTGTTTGAATAATCTAATTTCCTGTTATGCCCTTTTCTATGAAGATGCAACTGCAGGTTTAATGCAGGTTGTAATTTAACTCATTGCAAAGAATCAATTTTTTTATCCCCCCCCCCTCCTGATTACAAACCATAGTAGCTGAAAATGTGTAGAATCAAAGTAATTGATTCTGGCTGGTGACGCTCATAAGTTGGCAATAACCACTTTATGCAAGCAACCATGGGATGTGCTTGGTGCTCAGCGATACATAAAATCTCCCAATAAAACAGTAAGTGGTGAGTTTGGTTTGGGTTTTTGTTGGTTTTGTTAGAGAACAATAAATAAAATCTCCAGTATCCTCAATTTAGTGGTTACCACACAGTTATTCAAGTGGCTGCAAATGCATGTACAAGTAGAGAGCATCAGCCTCTCCCTTTCTGTGTGTAAAAATGAATGATACTTTTCCCAGCCTGCCACCCCCTCCTCTTGTTTGTTTTTTCTCTTTGTGTATGTTGAATTTCAGGTTATTGTTTTGAATTCTGGACCTTTAAAAATACACTCAGCAAAAAAGCCCAGATAATTTTTTTCTTTTTTTTCTTTCAGTCTTGAAACAGCTTGTATCAGCTTTCTATACCATCTTTTAGGCTGTTCTGCTATATTTTTATTTCATAAATTATGAACAATTCCTCTGTAATAAGAACTACCTTTCCCATAATATGTCTCCATCTGTACCAAATTGTCATTTATGTTTGTTACGAGCCTGTCCTCAAAGCATCAGGACCACAGGAATTCCTGGTTTCTTGCTGTGGTTGACAACATTGTTGTTTTTCATATGTCAAAAATCCACTTTTTTATTGTCAGTATGCTTCTCTCTTACTGATGATCCCTTTATGAGACTATAAGCAAGAGCTGCTGTGCTCTACTGACAAACGGTTGACTGGCTGAAGGTTTGCTTTCTCTGCCAGCTGGAAAATCCCTCCCAGTCACCACAGGGAACAAATATCTTAAATTAGCCTCCTGACAGGATCACAAAACCTACTCCTCATAAGTTATGCCAGAATTCAAGGCTGAGTATTTAAGTCTACCAAAAACATTACCAAGGAAAGAGGTAGAAACAGAGAGATTCCACCAACTGAAGGGTGGAAAAATTTTAGAATAAGAGCAGCTTCAGTATAGGGTATAAGAAAAAGCAGCTAACTTACAATGTTGTATTCTTCACAGTCAGATGGGAATTCACAGGAAAGATACCTGCAAAGATTTTCTTTTTTTTTTTTCTTCTGACAGCATCATTTCAAATGTATATAAAGACATTAAAAATTCAAAGGACAACTTGTTTGAATGTGATTAGAGAAAAGGACTTCAGCACGAGGCCAACAGATATAAAAGTGCAATGCAAATTTGGCCATGAAAAATCCTTCAGGCTTAAGGAAAAGAGAGAAGCATTGCTCTGTAAAGCACATGAAATTCTACCATAGCTGCTCAGCTCTGGCCTGCATGCCCACTCACAACACTTCACTAGCAGTTGTAAAGCACTACTGTGCCAAGCCTCTCTCCAATTACGCTCCCATCTAGCTGTCATTATAGCTCTTAGCTCTCTACCTCTTTTCCCTTATCCTTAACAGCACAGACTATTGTAACCAGACCATTTCTACCTGCTACTCTTATAGCCAATCACCAACTTAAATGGATTCTCTGCCTATTCCAAGAGTTAACCAGCTACATAAATTAAGACAAATAAATTCTCCTTTGCTACCACATGGTAATTATATACATTTTATAATGGCAAACCTTTAACAGCTACAGGTTTGAGAGAGGGATTTTTGTGGAGAAACAAGGGTTTTCACCACCACAATTTAGGAAAAAAGCCTGTGGTAAGGATACAAACTAAAATCCAACTCCTCAGTGATTAATTTCTGTAAACATTTGGAAGTTTGAATCAAAAAAGACATTAAAATTAAATAAAAACATTTAAATGTTTAAAACATTTTTAAAAATCTACATGGTCTAATCATTACTATTTATAATACCATCCTCTCACATTATGCAAATATCCATTAATTCCCTAGGCAGTATATATTAGGGGACACAATATAAAAGACTGATTCATCAAAAGGCCTTTCACAGATCAGAAGCAGGGTTACCCACACCAAGACACTGCGAATTGCCTACAGCAGAAGAGGAAGTGCTTTCATCCAGACAGAGAGATCCAAAGCACTCTCCATATGATACCACTGCCTCCTGCAAGTCCTTTGGTTAATCATACTGCTAAAAACCAGGGAGGAACTCCAAAGGGTAGGAACACTCCACGGAGATCTGAAAAGCCATGAAAGCATTCCACATTGACTAGAGTGGGACAAAGGATTAGGTCAGAGCAGGCCTAATTGGTACACACTATAATTTGGAACCTGTCTTTAAATAACAGCTAAATTGTAGAGCAAAAGGAAATTACAACAAAAGGAAATTGCAACACACAACCATTCAAAGAAGGGAGCTATGCAGCACTCATTTGTCCAGTAATAAAGTGTCATCAGGAGGATGTTACTCTGACTAAATGAAGAAGTTTCAAAGTTAGTATGAGAATATGAGAAATTATGAGTAAATCAGGCTCAGTTTGTTGCTGTGTTTTTGGTTGTTTGTTTTGTTTGTTTTTTTTAAAAAAAGGAAGGTAATAAAAGGCTCCAAACCAGGAGCCACATTTTCTTTAAGATTTCATTTCTCATTTATCTTATTCTGAACTCACTGAGGAAGTGTAGAGGCTGCTGTGAACTACAGCCAACAAAATCAGAGTCAGCAGAGAGCAAAGGAAAAACTGCTAACTGTCTAAAAGATGGAGTGATTAACTACACTAGGGGAATCCAGTAAAAGCAAGTGAGAATAACTAGCAGGGAGCATGGCTTTTAAGGACATTTAACAGGAAACCTGGCTTTTTTAGCCCTTTTAGTATTTCCAAATTGGTATTTTATTGTAGTTCCTTTCTCTTGCCTGTTAACTCTTCTGTTATGTCAAGTTCTTGCCTTAATGCTGCAAACCTGGGAAAAGTGCTTCTTTCTGAGCTACAAGAAAATGAAAAATCCCCCAGGTTTTTGGGCAAGGGTTCAAAATGATAATAAATATTTTAATAATAAGCCCTCAAAATTGAACTGGGTCTTACGTTGCTGTCAGTCAAGACCTTGATTTGTCTGCCATCTTCTTATTTTTCTGGTCTTACTGTCATACATCTATCAAACAAAAAATATGATCTTTTGAGGCACTGTCTACCTGTGGCTCCTGCTAGTTTCAGCCTAGATTTATGGAGATTGAATGTTTTGAACATCAGATAAAAATGTGTCCTAACACTGACAACTGAGTAAACACAAAGATTCATAAATACAGTGTTTCATATGCGTATTCTGGCAATGGAGGGACACGGGTTTAGGATTATTGAAATTCTAAAATTTTATTATTTATAAAACAATTATAAAATTAGTATATAAACAATTGCCTAGAGTATAACTCATAGTGTATTTCAACATTTCCCAGCCAAGCAGAAAAATATTCAAAGATGTAAAAATTTCCCAAATACAAAGAGTCAGGTTCTTGAACATTAATCAAAAGTTTAGCCTGATTTTAAAACCATTAGAAACTTCCACAGAGGGGTACTTCATAGTAATACTTATGTTGTACAATTTTTCAGCAGACTATTTGAACACAATCATGCAACAATCCATCAAAATAGACACTGCACTGGGAAGCAGAATGCTTGGATTCCATTTCTAGGTCAAAGCAAGACCTCAGATAAATCATTAATCTCTTTCCTTTCATGTTCATCATCTGTTTTGCCTACTACAATTGTAGTAATCACATGTCTCTGCAATGACAATGGACCTTCCAAACTGGCTAGAGTCCATATTTTCTAGTTTGACATTAATTGTAGCAGTAAAACAGGTATCAAGTGTTAATGCAAAAGCAAAAATCTGTAGCTGCCAGGCCACCAAAAAGCAATCTGATAGTATGTGATATATTTAACATACTCTGTTGCAAGATTTAATGACACAACCCTTTCTTAATGTGTGCACATACACAACGTGCAACACAGAACTATCTTACATCTCACGGCATTTGCATGCTCTGCAATGCAAGAAGTTCCAACTTTTCTTCAGGATAGTCTCTTTTTGATATGTTAGTTTCACTGCATGAAAAGGTAGGAATTATAATCTGATGTAGAAAGGATGCCTATTGAAGTGTTAAAATATGCTTTACAAAACAATCAGACCTAGATGAGCTTTACATATTACCTTCTAATTAGCTGTCAAAGCAACAACCAAAAGAAACATCTCAAGGCAGAACTGACCTCATGAAGGTGAAACTATGAGAAAAGACAATGGCTCACTGGGTATAAAGAAAGGTTTTGTCAGCATCTGGTTTTCGTCTTATCAGATGTTGAAACAAAGTAGTCCAGAGATCTGTCAAGAAGGGAATGCCATAAATATAATCCAAATATATAAAGGAAATTCCAGCATTGGCAGATTATCATATATCAGAGAAATTGTCTCAGATGCAAAATCATCACATAAAAGGAATTGTGATTTTTGTATTAAAAAAGAAAAGATAATACTTCAATTTGAGAAAGAACCCTCCAAATATGGTATAGATACTGCTATTCAACAAGCACACATACCACTGCCACTGCAGAAGCCAGTTTTACAGAACTCCAGTCAAACTGTGTTAACTTGCAACAGTATTCCAGCACTGTAAGAGAAAGGTATAATGATGCAGAAGTTGGAACATATCACAAAAGAAATTTAACTTCAGCACTCATGAATGCCTTTTTCTCCTTCCCCACTCCCTAATTTCTTACCTTGAAAAAACATTAATATTGACCACCATTGCAGTTTCTTTATACATATCAAGAAAACATTTTTTCTAGCACAAATATATGATGCATCTTTATCCTATAAAATGTTACAATTCCAGAATCTCCTTTATCAAGTTTCATCATATTTAAAGAACTGATGATAAAATCACAGCAAAATGCATGTGATGGGATCAGAAGCAAAAAATAGAATATTATTTGTGATATGATATAATAAGGCACATTGCCCATGCTTAGGAGTAGCTGCAAACATCTTTAGTAACAGTATCTGCAAAGTATACAAAAACAGAACTTCTAGAGTCATGATTAAAAAAAAAAAAAAAGCTTCCCAACTTCCAAAAGGAAGAAACAATTAATTACACTTTCTGAAACACTGAAAACATCGAACCAGACTAGTAGCTAGTGATTTTAATTCTTCATGTCAGTATTTAGAACCATATAGAAAAACATTTCATGTTTGTTGAGTTTAAATAATTGAGATTTCTTTCTTCTGGTGTCTGGGAAAGAGACTCTATTCATGTGCTTTGTTCCTGATCACCATTTTTGGCTAGCACAATTTAAACAGCGCATCTCTCACTGACAAGTTCCTTCATGCTGACAAGAAAGTTGCAGTTTTCCTTTTTATTTTTCAGGTCTCCTTGTGCTTATTTAATGAAGCATAAATATGGATGGCACCTTCCTCCTTACATCAGTTGAAAAAATACAAAAATACATTCAGCTGCAAAAGCACCTCTTTTTTATCCAGTCTTTAAATAGTTCCCTTGGTTTTCACTATTATTATAGAGACTTATGCTTCCTTCATGCACGTGAGCCACTCAAGCTCAGAAACAATCTGTCAACATAAACTCATCACACTGATTTCAGAAAAAGTATAAGAAAAAAACATGCAGTACTTGGAACAAGAAAATTCTTTCATGTAGTAAAGACAGATTCATTTTATCATTCTTTTACTTCATTTCCACTTCTTAAGATGAGTGCTCAATACCCATTTTTATATATTGTCCTTTCCTCTTTTATAATGATTAACTCTACAAAGAGTCTGTCACCTAGTCCTGCATGGGGTTAGCCATACCTAAAAGTTAACTCTACTTACACTCTTCCTGACAGATTTCTAGTCCTATTGTCAGAAAACCTGGGAAAATTCACTGTGTTCTTCACAGAAATATTATGCAGTGCTTTACCAAAGGATGTCCTTGTTTATCCATTTAAGTACATGGATGCTGCAAACTGGCTTGTACCATTCCCCTGCCTCTACTGCATCTCCTACTCCTATGTCATCCTCCTTCTGTTAGCTGTCTTGCCTTTTGCCTTTTCTATTGTTTTCTTAGTGCTGGGATTTTTTGTCCTTTTTTAGGCTCATTTACTCAAGTGTTCTGAAGGTGGACAGAAACTGGCATACAGCTGGAGCAACCAAGAAAAGATGTCTGACAGCAACATGCAACCACTGACATGCAGGTCCACACACAACACCTGACTACAGAAGTTATTCAGGCCAGTTCAGATAACATGACAAATTTCACTAATATTGACCAGTCAAATTTATTCCTATACTAATATCCAGAACAACTTTTTAATTTTGTGCAGCCCTAGTTGTTTGTGATCTTTAAAAGCATTATTCAACAGCTACTTACAATCTGCTCTTCTTGAAGATTCCATCATAACATTATCAATACTCTTTAATCTTTCTATATACATTCAGATCCAGGAAAAAAATTCAACATTAATGGCATATTTACATACCTAGAGACAGACTGCCAGGCACCAGCTCACCCAGTGACACCTCCTTCAAACCAGAAATCATATCACAACCTTAACATGATACTGAGCCTGCACTAATATACTGCCAGGGAGCAGCAAGAGCAAGCCTGTTCCACCAGGAGGTAAGTCAAAAGATAAGAGTGATCACAGCACACACCAGGGCAGCAGCCTCACCAAAAAGGACCCAGCTGTTCCACACCCAAGCAGGGTAGGGCTGGCCAGATTAAATGGGGCTCCCAGGGCAGGAAGCACAGGGTGGGGGGGCCAGGTGAGGCTGATCAGGGCAGTTAAAGGCTCCTATTGCTGGCAGCTCCTGACCTACTCCTGCATCATATTCTCTGAAGATGTTTTGTGTTTGGACCTACAAAACAGATTAATTTAAATAATATTTTTGTAGCACACTGTGATCTCTCTCTGCTCTTTAAAAGGGCCATAAATATAGTTATTAGTGAAAGTGACTGAACTGTAGACATGAAATGTCTACAACATTGAATATTGCATCTGTCCAAGAAAAACATCAGAAGAATACAAGCATGTCACCACCATTTAAAGGAGAAGAAAATGAATTAAACACATACCTACTGTCTCAATGTGGAAGGACAGAAACATCAAGAAATTTAAAATATAGTTCTTAAACTGTTTTATCTGTAGCACTACATGCTTTTTCTAGAGTTTACCAGAGACCAAACTTTTATGCATGGCAGAATAAGAAACTGCTGCTATAATTATACTTTCTCATATCACCAACAGATTAAATAAATGTTTGTTTACATAGTCCCACCATTTTCAGAAACACAGGCTGTACCACTGCTCATACAAATAAAAAAGAAGTGCCTACTTGGGAAAGCAAGTTCTGTGCTAAAAAATAAAACCCAAAACATCAACAAAAAAACCCAAATACCACACATCTACATTTAGAGTGAAGTGAATTTCATAAAAGATACAAAACTACATTCATCTTGTGTGACTCTCAAGGCATAACCCATGTCTGAAGGCACATCCATATTTCAAGTAAGCTTATGCTGTACTAAGCAGAAATATGAAGCTTCCAGTTTCAAGATTTAGTAGTGAACTATTTTAGATTTAATAGTGAAATATGTAGTGCATTTTTTAAAAAAAGTTCGTAAAGACGAGTTATTAGGAGATGCTGCTAAGCCACTGGCACAAATATCTGCAAAAGATGATCTTTTGATCAGTACTTCTATTTTTTAGTGTTCTGGCTTTGCCGATGTCCTTCGGAGATTCATCTAGTTCAGAACAGGCAGCCATGTATATGTCTGCAGGAGAAAGGGAGCTCCTCCACAGCTGCAGAAAGAGAAGCATCTGTAGCTGCCATTGGTTATGTATTCAGAACATGAGTACGACCGAAGTCTGTCACTAATGAACAGAGTTTCTCCAGCTTATTTATTCTTTATTCTTGGCTCAAAGGTTGTTATTACACCAAGGAAATGCATATTATAACTGACTTAGATTGTTCAAAGCAGCTGCCCCAAATTTTTCTATGGAGAGATGTCAAGTATAGTTACAGCTGTAAAAACAGTAAATGGCTAGAAAGCAAGCTTGACTATGGAATCAATGTATGTTGAAAGGCCAAATCCAAATCTTAACAACTTGGTTTTGTTTAATTCCATCTGCGTACTAAACTCAGACACAGAGGTTACATCCTTCTCTCCTAATATTTTCCCTCAGTTCTGCATTTAAAACCCTCATAAATTCATATGTAAAAATTGAGTGTCCTGCAAACTTTTTCTAAAAAAAGAATCTCCGTTATTCAAGAAATATTTTTTTAGCAAGATACATGAAAACAATTAAATGCTGATATTATGACTGCCCAGCATTACCCCAATCAGTGATTTAATATCTTTATCTGAAACAAAGGGAAGAATTTTCTCCAGGAAGGTACCACTGGTACACTTCATGGGTGTTTTTACTGCCCAGGAGATTCTCTAACTTGAGTGAAAAGATATAATTTTAATCAATTTTATATATTTGCTCATCTATTCTAAACTTAAAAGACAGGAAACTCATCTACTTATCAGAGTGCCATGTTTCTTTAATGAAGGATATTCTGATCTCTCAAATTACTATTTAAGTTACTCTTTTATCCTCGTAAAAGCAGTTTCATCCATATGTGCAAAGATCTCAGGTTTCCATTTTTCCTAATAAACTCATCAGTGAACAGGGCTCTGCTCTTCTTTTTTGTTCTCATTAGCACATTGAAAAACAATTATCTCAGCAAGGCTGTGAACTGAAAAGTCAGGGAGAATCTCCTTAAACCGATTCTTCCATTCTTTCCTGTTCAGGGCTAAGCCTAAACTTCCTACGGATGGCAGGTTATGTCTGCTTCCTGGTAATGTAAACCATTAATTAATCAAACATGATGGATTGGCAAACAAAAAATCAAAAAGCTACACCAAAAAAACCCACCACTACCCAAACCCAAAACCACACCACCAAAATGTTTTATTCTTCTACCCAGTGCAGCAAAGGGAGTGACTGACCACAGAAAAGTCAGCACAGCACATCTACACACTTGCACGTTCAAAGAAGGCTCATTTTTCTTTCTTAGGCAAGTTGCTACATGCTCCCTTCGCAGACAGTATCTTCAAGCAATCTCTTCAACCCTTGCATACAATGTCCCTCTCTTTTCAGATATGAACTCTCCTTTGTAACTATTAACTTTAAAATACATTATTTTAAATCTCGGCACACAGAGTGCACAGGCTTAACACCCTTTCTGGATTAAAGACTACCATGTTGTACATGTTGTAGTCTGCACTTCTTTTTCCATTTTCCTTTTTGCATTTGTAGAATTTTCAGCCATAACTCACCATATACCTACAGTTGTCAAGGAACTGGAATACATTGCAGAAGCAATTAAAGACTATTATTTAAATCAATTGGTGACTAATATTCATATATACTGTATGAGACTACATTGCTCTTTAAAGTAAATTGATTTTAAAAAAACCCAAAAACCAAAAAACCACAAAACCCAGGTGCCTGTACAACTGGTAAGAGGATCTAGCTTCAGAAAGCTCTCAAAGTCTCAGACCTGGGGGGTGAAAGGTTCATGCCAGCTGTTTCAGTCATAGCTCTTGGTTCAGATAAGTATTTGCGTATCACATTTTTCTGAACTCTTTTAAGGAACAATACTCAAAATCATGCATCATTGAGCACATGCACAGTGGATCCAGCTTTAAGCAGTACGCTAGACTAGGCAACTTCCTGAGGTCCCTTCCCACCTGAAACATTCTGCATTTGATTATAAAACTCACATTGACTTCCACGGGATTAAGGTTAAACCAGTAGTAAATACACATTACCTAATTGTTAGAACTGTTAAGCATCTTCTAGCTCTCAAATGACATTAGTAAGAGCAACTGGACACTTAGCACTTTTGAAAAGCGGAACACCTACCAATTATCTTAAATCTAAGTTATTTTAAAGCATTTGTTATTTAAAATATTGATGTCTATATCAAAATATACTTATTTCTTATAAAAATATACCTACAAGTACCAGGATTTTGTGTATGTGCTATTTTCTATTTCTGGATTGAAATCATGTTTCTTGTCAGAACTATCATGTCAGGTGTTTCCTGTGTCATTGCCACAATTCAAAAAAATGAGAGCACACCTAAAAAGTCAGAAAGTAGTTTATCAAAATATACAGCTGAATTGTCTACAGGAGACAGCCTGTGAATGTCTCTTTTTCTTTTTTTTTTTTTTCCCCTAGAGCTGTATCTCTTGTTTGCTAAAAATGTATCTGAGTAAAGTACTTCTTATCTTCCATTTTCCTCATATTCTCCTTCCTGTTCTATACCACATGGTTATCATTTTTCTATATGCAGGGAGATTTTCCAACTAGATCTCTGAGGCTAAGCTTTTGCCTTTCTACAAAGAGAAAGATAAAGAGAGGAAAAAGATCCAATTAATTCATGTTGACTGAACAGGCAAACATATTCTGCTGAGCAGGAATCGCCCCTCAAAAAGTGTCATATATTCTTTTGATGACAATTAATTATACTTTTCAAAATATGTAAGTTCTAGTACTCTAAACAACAGGCATTTCATTTCAAAGAAAGGAAAACACAGCAACATTCACTGTATAAGAGAATGATATAGATGAGAAAGCACATCTATGAATCATAGTAGAAAGCTAGCTAACCCTGCAGTAGATACTTCCAGTCAACCATATATATGAAGGACAGAGTCTGAAGGATTTTTGCATTTATTCAAGCTAAAACATTCATAAGCCTGCAATATTAACACACGACCACACTGATTCTCAGAGACAGAGCCCTGGTACTCAGCTGGGACATTCCATTCCAGGCTGACACATTTCATTACAACTTCACTGTTTTACAGATCATTTTGGGGCACATCAAGGGCTCAGCTACAAAGCTGATCGTGTATCTGATGTACAGTAATTTATAGTTTACATCTGTGCTTTGTGGAAAAGACTGATTTTGAACACTACATGGCTTCTAAAGAGTTCCTGTAAAGTGTGAGAGTAAATTCTAGAAAACAGGAATGTGTTGTGGGACAGAGCTATCTTCTATGCATCAACCAGCAGAGTTCAGAGTGATAAACATACAGGAAAAAATACAAAGTAGAGATCCTAATAAGTCTTTTCATTCATTAGCCTGCAAATTTCACCATTCCTGTGGGGTCAATGTAAGTGGAAAATCAGTCCTGAGACAAACCTCCTCCCACAGAAGAACAACAGAAAAATTAAAGCTTCTAGCATAGATGTAACAATTAAAATTGTGCCATTTTATTCTTTCCCTATTCTTCATTCTCCCTCTAGTATTTAACCCAATCCAGAAATTCTCATTGCAACTATAATACTAGAATAGCTATTCAATCTCAATGCCCACTCTGCAGGATGTTGTAAATCAAGTATATTGTTTCTCCAAATAAAAAAATATATTGAATAAAATAACCAGATGCATACCTCAGGCAAAAGCTCCCTAAAAGCTCTGGAAGAAGTGATTTATAAAATCACAGACTCTCTTTGTGTCACAGCATTTTCTTTAAAGTAATGCTACTTTTGGAGAAAAAGAGTCGGAAGCATCTCTGTCTTCATACAAACAGTGTGTTACATAATGACCACAGATATCCCAGAGGAGCTTACAAAGCCACATTAGACATTACTCATTTACATTGTTATTGCAGGTAGAGCCTGGCTGCACAAAAAAGTTGTTCCACAACATAAAGGGCTTGTCTTAAATTGATTAGGAGTACACTTCATTTTGGCTTGAATATGGAGTTATTACAGATTACTATATTCAGGATAAGAGTTCTTTGCTTCTGATCATTTCTATAGTATTTCAGGAATATTCAATGTGTGAACAAGTTGAAACAGGCCAGAGAAACTGAATTATAATCCCACATAAGCACATACAGTCAGACCCCAAAAATGTGGGAGTTCTACATCTGAGTCTCAAAATGAAATTAACTTCCTGTTTCATTTACAAGTGAATAAGAAAGCTACTTCATTCCAGTTAAATAAACTGTTACGGTCAAATGTACCATCTTCAAGCACTTTCTCTTCTTTTAATTATACAGTCTGATAACTGCCAAGATACCTGCAAAGCACTTACATGTACATTTTTCTTAGCTAAATTATAAATTTTGACAATTCCTACCCATAAACTTTGAGTTCACCATATCCAAAATGCAAATCCAGCTTCAACTGAGCCCATGGATATCTGTATGTCTGGGTGCCATAGTGCAAAGCAACATAGGGCATTTATTTTGGTGTCTGTCTACTGGATACATAATTACAAGTAATAAATACATGCATCTTTCCATCATTCTTAGAAAACCACATTTCACAGTTTATGATCCCTTGTTAAAGCCTACTGTTGGCTTGATTGAAGTGTGTAGGTTGCACTATACTTACCTGCAAATAAAGCACGTTCATTTGGTTCTTAAGTTACTTCAGAAGCTCTCCCTGTTATTACATGTCTCCTTTTCAGATTATGAATTTCACACACTTTACTGCTTTTGTGTTTCACTTAAGATCTTATTTATTGGTGGCACAAAAGTAAAGCTTGTCTAGTAATTTCTGCTTTTTTCTGTTCATGCTTTCCCTCATGGGATGCAATTCAACTCACAATATTAATGTGAATTATTCATTTCTGAAAATCTTTCAAGTATGTCTGAACCAAGCATGTTCCTACATTTTCTACCCTTGGAAAGAGGGGAAGAACCATATTACAGTTCCCATCTTTGATAGATATGATTTAATGACAGAATATACAAAATCATATCTTTCTTAACACATACTGTTGAATCTAAAATCTTTGTCTAAATGGACTACTGTGCCTAGCTAAAATCTGTTTTCTACCACAGGATCATTTCTTAGGACTTCTTCAAATGTAAGGTTGTTTTTACAAACTAAAGACTGTTACATCTCAAAAGTCTCAAGACAAACATATAAAACGGTAAAGTAGGTAAACCAAAATATCTATATGGTTTGGTTTTTTTAATATAAATTGAAAATGCATGGATTTGGAAGATATGTTTTCTTGTTACTTACATTGTGCCTACAATATGTTAAATTCTTTGAAAAGTAAGTCATTCACTTTACCTGCTTTCAGAAATGTATAATTAGAGATAACTCTAGTAAATTGTCTAATATCTAACTCTTTAACAGAGTTTTTATTCACAGACTGCAAGCCCAGTAACTATATGATCTCCCTTGTCTGTGTAATATTCATAAAAACAATATTTTTCTTTAAGTCCCATTTTAAAAATCAGACAGGTCAGTTCTCTATAACAAAAAGCATATTGGATCTTGAGATTATGTGAAAACAGCTGTCATCTGCTATCAGCTATTTCCCTCAGCTCTCCTCTTTTGGTAAAATGTTTGCCACAGGAAAAAAAAGCAGGTGGACAATCAACACTGCTGGAATTAGAGAGTTGTTTTTTTCAAAATTGGCTTTTATTTGGTAAACAAACTGAAGCACTAGACATGATCTAGTTTTTATCCTCAGGTTCTCAAGTAGTGAGTGTTGTTTATATATCAGCTTATATATATATATCCATATGCACACAGACTCAAAATGATGAGGATTCTTAACACTGTGACTTACAACACTGTAAGTTGTGTCCATCAACTTAGTCATGTGAATTTCTGTAACTTTCAAGTAAATGCAGGTTACTGAATTCTAATTGCCTATTTTGAAAATTAGAAAACTTTGTTTCCTATGCTAGTTTTGCAAGGAAATAAATCACACAGGTGCACTACTGCCAGCCTGTCCGTTCTCATCCCCCACCCCATAACTTTTGAATGAACAGGCTAATTTTGATCAAATTTGAAAAAAGGACCTGGTCTTCAAATATATGACATTCCAACAAGTTTCCATGAGAACTGACAGTTGAGTAGGTGATAAAGACTGACAGGAGTCTTCCCAGTGAGGAAAATATTGCTGTGTAAGCACAGCAATTAACTATTATGGTCGACATACCCACAAGTCAATTGCTGTGTATTTATCAGCCACACAATCCACTTGCATGTAATTCAGAAACAATCACAGGTCTTCTGTTTCTCACCCAGCCAGAAGCTAGGGAACAGAGGAGTGGTTGGTGGCACATAGTGCAATCAGGGGAGAAACTAGGTTTTAGCAATGGAAAGTGAATGAAGAGAGCTGTAGTTTGATTGGACTTAACCTTAATTGTAACCAAGCTTCAGCATATACACTGCAATCAGATGAATTTGTTAAAGTTTGCAAAGCATTTCTAATCACTAACCCACTATAATTATACAGTTAGCACATGGGTTGTTAGGGACATATCCCAGATTATTAACACCTCAATAACTTCAGTCTTTTAAGATTCTTGGTAAATTGTGGAAGAACTGTTTTACCTTTCCAGACCTTTGTCTGGATGATCTTTAGCTGAGAGAATCCCCATGTTGCCTGACCTTTGCTTCTGTTCAGTTCTGCTGATGCCAGCCCCTGGCTTTGAAAGTTTTGAATGTGCTGTGTTTCCTTCCAGTCTCCTCACCCAGTTTTACCAATGCCAAGTAAGGAGGAAAAACAAGCTCCCCCCCACCCTCTTAGTCCTGTTTGCTTTCCTTGCTTATTCAGAAAAGGATTACGTTTTTATGCAAAGGCATCATATCAGGACCTTAGTTCAGTTAGTTTTCTACTATGAATCCTTGATCTTTTCCAGTCATTGCTTTCAAACACAGTATTCCATTCTGATGATGAGGTACTTTACTTACATCTGCTCAGATCTAATAAATATTCCAGAACTGGAGGTCCATCAATGTTACTGAAAATACTTGTTCAAATTATCATTTAAGCAATCGTAGCCCTCCCTTGCCCAGATGTTGCAGAGCATAAATGATAAGAAGTCATTCCAAAGAAATCTGCATTGCAGTCATCATCAAAGTGAGTAAATAAAGAAAAGCTGATAGGATACCACACAGTAAGCAAACCTCTGTGATCTTCATAGAGAAAGGTAATGGATTTCTTTTTCTTCTTTTTTTAGATATAGCTTTTCTTCTAGATTCAGAAGCCGTCATGGTAAATTGAATATTTTTAGCACCCACACGACCATCTAGAATTAAATTGCAGCAGTTCCTTAGCATCTAAGTAGGAAAAGCAATGATAGATCACTGTGATTCTCCCGTCCTTGTACTCAATCAAAGAATCAGTTACTAATAGACTGAATTGCTTCCAACAGCAGAAATCACACAGCTCCACCTTGTGGAAGACACGATTCTTTGTGTCACAGCTCAGTTCAAGTCCTACAGTTGACTTCCACGTTTGTTAATGATTTAGCTTTAGATGTTTTTACCTACAAGGTTTTACATACTGTAGATGTTTTCTTTAATGTGTAATTTACAGAACTTCATCAATAGCAGGAACAATCTGCCTAGTATTTATATTTATATTCTTCTGTTTAATTTTATTTTCTCATAACCTCTCCCAAGAAGGTCGATACATCAACAGTTCATGTTTGTACCAAGTGGTATAGAATCAGCTACCTAATTTTCTTTCTGTCTTCTTTCTTTGCCCTGTAAAAGGTTGAACACCTTACAGAAGTGTCCCTGATGAACACAGACTAGTACTAAAAATATTTGATTTTCAGCCTTAGGAGGAAGCGTATGCAATCCAATTTATGTGGCACAAAAGTATAGGGCAGCACAGTTTGTTTCATCCATGTAAATCAACACAGAATTCTAATCTTTAATGTTTCCATACTCTAATTCCATTAAAGTAAACCAAGTCATAACAGCTTTTACCTCAGATGAACCAGGTAACTTGCCACAACATTACAAAATATGTCTTTCTGGATTCTGGAGACAACAGTGGGATTGATCCTTATTCGTTTGTTGCAGTCTCATTGTCCCACTGAGAGCTTCGGAAGGGACTGTATGTCAAAAATAAACACATCACCATATGCACTCAACAGATGCTGATTCTCTTGCTGTGATGTTGTTAAATGTTATCTGTACCTTACTTCCTCCACCCTTCTCTGGTAAAATTAGTCTTGCAGGGAGAGAGAGTTTTGAAATCCTCAGCAAACACAAGTTTATAATTATTCTTTGTGCTTCTCTCCAGCTACTCCTAGATAATTATGGCACCATTTACCATAAAAGGCAAATTCAATATTTAAGATGACATCAGGAATGCAAACTAAGACTTTCAGAGTGACAAAAACCACCAAGAATTTTACAATTTCTGAACAATAAGAGTCTCTTCTTGCAATTTTTCATCCTCTTATGTTATAGTATTTATCCATCAACTCTTTGGTTATTAAGCAAGAATTTTATGGGGACTAAGAGAAAAGACACCTTAAAAAAACCCCTGATGTGTTCAAACAAATATTTTACTCTGTCACCGCATACTCATTATTTCCTCCATCAACCACATTAGTGGCAATTATTCACCAGGTTTTACACTTTCTTTTCATTCAACATTCCATACATAGTGATCAGGTCACCACCATCACATTCTCAATAAACAAGAGAAAAGGAGTTTCAACACAAGATTCAAATGTTATGAAACTCTCTATTTAATATGAGCAAGTATCAAAAATAAGACCCAAAGATTAACTACAAATTTAATACTCATAAAAATTACTAAATAAGGGTTGATCATATTGGAAATGAAAAATCATTAATTGTTCAACTATATAGTATTTATACATAAACTTCTATGCCATGTTATCAAGAAAACTAATTTTTATATATTTGGCTATACATTTTACTTAGGAAAGTGTATTAAAACATGTCTATCAACAGAGGTCTACAAACTGAAATTCATCAAGAAAAATGTTCCTTGGTATGTAATTTGTTGTAAAGACTTCAAAACATATTTTGATGTTTGGAACAACAATTTGTGTTTGGAGAAGAACGTATTTTTCATAAATTGAAGTCTACTCTAATACTTCTCTGTCAGATTATCCCAGCCCACATTCACTGAAGTTTTCTGGAAAAGCAGCGAGTAAAATGATTCATGGGACTATTTGTGGGTGACTCTGGGAACATATTTCCCATTAATTTACAATTGAAATGCATGAGTGGTCACAAATGACCACAAACATTCCCTCAAGTCATCTAATTTAATTAAAAGGATAAATGATCCTAAGTATTTTCATCTTTTTTAATTAGTTTTAAATTAATTTTCAGTGTGAGCGCCAGAAGTCCTAAGAGAAAAAGTAAGGAATAGTGCATAGGAGCTTCTGCTGATCTTCAGATATACCAGATCTGCATGATGAATGTCAACACCATAACCAGAATCAGCTGCATATTAAAATACTGGTTTGGACTACAACAGTTGGAGGCTGTCTGAATTAAGACATATGGGGGGGGGGNCTTAACTAATATGCCCAGACTCAAGAGGAGAAAAAAAGCAGAATGGCACCTTGATTATTTCCCGACAAAGCATAATCAAATTTGATTGAGTCGATTCAACACCACTTCAACGCCCCTGAATTCACCTTCCATACTGAGAATCATGATGGCATTCCTCTCTTCTGCTAGAAGTCAAAGTAGTAACCCTCTAGATATGACTGACAAGAAAAATACTTCAACTCTTCTGCTAATATTTTTTTATTGTATGACATTTCAGGAAGAGTATCAACTTGATTTCTGCATGTTATGTCTTGAAGTGATTTTTGTTTCTCTGAGAAGTATTAGTATTACTATGAAACACCGAAAACCAAAATATACAGAAAGGATGAAGAAAGAGAACCAAAGGAAAAGATTTTCCAAGGTTCACACCCTAATCTGACCAATAAGCTGTCAATCATGACAAGAAACAGCTATTTCTCAACATAGGCGGATGCAATAGTTCATCCTTTTTATCTGATCAGTCTTTGGACCATATTCCAGAATCTGCCAACAAGGTTGCCAATTAGTGCCAGTCATGGCAGGTTTTTCTGTCCTATGGAGACCTATTCAAGAGAAATTGGGCTGATACTATCTATCTACTTTGCATCTGTAGCTGAAGAGCCTTTGTATGCCTTTGTAACCCTCAATTAGTACCAAGATTATCTAGGTTGAAATAGATACAAAAAACATATTCTTCCATCACAAAACAAACTACATCGTGCAGTTTATAGCTGGAAGTACTCTTAGGCTTTTCAAGGACGTGCCAAGAGATTAATGCTAGGAAGATAAAGTGATCTGGTCAATAAGGCTACAATTTTTCATTCCCCAAAAGCAGGGGATTAAAAATTATGTTAATTAAGATAATTATTAAGAAAGTATTAAAGCATTATCATAAGACAAAACAAACAACAAAAGAGTTGCTGAATATTACAACTGCTAGGAATAATACTTTACAGTGGAACTCCGTGTTGCATATGGTGCTTAAAAGATACAGAACTACGCACTGGCTGGCAGCAGTAGTCTGGCACATTTAATCATCCTTAACCCTATGTATTTTCATTACTTCAGTGCATATCATTAAAACTCAAATGTTATCAAACCATGGTGTTGGAAATAATTTCAAATCTCCTATTTTAGATTGAAAAATATGTGACTGTGAGGCAGGTCATTCTAGTTAAAAACTACCAACATACCTGAATCTTCTGTATTTCCCAGTCATCCATTTATCTGTTCCAATACAAGTGTATTTTGAATAAGGCATTGAAAGTGTAATCCTGAATTCCCCAGTAATCTAAATGGCAGATCTGTCTTCAGGAGGAATCAAACATCAGACTTAGGGCAGAGAGAATTAAAAAGTAAAATGCCTAGAAGACTTTGCAGGTAACCAGTTTTAATATAAAGGCTCTTGTTTTATTATGCATGAATATGAGTATGATTCTTTGGATTCTAAAGTACTTTAATCAATGTTCAAGGGTTTTTAAGAACCTCATTATACATCTCTTTTATAGGATTATGGACATTTGCAAATGGGGTCATGCAGTAATGCTTCAAAGGCTAAAAAGTGAGATCAAGACATATTTTCCAAAACTCTTCAAAACATTTCAAAATGAGAAGTCCTGCCCAGTATACATCGCCACATTCAATGTGTTAGCATTCTCTGTGAATTTTAGCAACACCTTTTTTTCATATATATATATTACTGTTTTCCCTCCCCCAATGTTTTCCTACAATGACATCTACACAGCTTTAGCCAAAAGTAGCAAGAGTTTCATTTAAATAAAATTAAAATAAAGCTACAAAAATTAAAGCTATGTGTACTAAAGACTGAACTGATTAGTTTAACTTAATTTACTAAGCAACAGTGTATAAGGATTAAAAAACAAAAAAATAAAAACAATTTAGATTGTGCTTGAGCACCTCTACAGCAGTTTTGTAAATACTCCTTCTGAGGAGTTTTCCTTTCATTAGAAGAACAAAAAAATCAAAGTTGAATCAACAGGGATTTTACAGATTTGTAAAAAATCTTACAATTCCAGTTTTCTAAATTTTTGTATAGTGGGTCACAATATTTTGCACAGGTAAATTTACTTAAGTGTTTAGGTGTAATATATACTTGGAGGTCTCAAATGAAGAAGTTGATACTGTGTTCATTGAAGACAATGCTAGTGATACTGAGTTTCATGTAAGGTAAATAAATTCAGAAACTCACAATACATGAATGCAACTCCCAGAAACAAAATGCGCACTTGGTTTAAACTGAAAGATTGACATTTAGCTAAGAATATTTATGAGCCTATTAAATACTGAATAAAGGCAACAAATTTTTAAAAAATTCAAATTATTAAGACTGGACTGTCACTTTTATGTTCTGCAACTCATTATCTGTAGGACAGACTGAAAGAAGTTGGGCACTCTTGACATTATTCCAGATATCTTCAAAATAATCTGTATTTCAGACAGCTTTTGATTATTCAGCAATATTATAAATTTTTTAAAAGTAAAAATGTAAATTTTAATGAATTGCAATAATTTTAAAGATACAGTTTTCAGTATCCTCTAACAGGAAGGCTAGGAGTAGTTGGCAATACAAAATTGCAGGAACAATCTAGATCTGGTTCTCTCAATATTGCTATGAGAGTTGTATTAAGAGACCCATATAAAGAATATAGTTCCCAATTTTATTTTTTTCAGGCCCTTAACTGCACACATTCCAAAAGAAAAACTCCCTCTCTGTCATGTTCATCACTTCACAATAAGAAAATACACAGAGATTTAGATACAACTGAGGAGTTCCATGCACTTTCTTTAAGCTCTGGGACTGCAATGCTATAAAGGAAAAACTGCTCATTGCTGATGAGAAAAAACAGTAATCTAGAATTGCTTGATGGACAATAAACTGAGAAAAGATTATTTTTTTTTTGTCAAAATCCATTAAAAGGCAAAGGAAAATAACCAAACGAAGTCCAATTTCTTTTCAATTCTGTAACAACAAGGGACAAATTTGTTAGAAAACATTTATGCTTAGAATTTGGGAGGCTAATAAAGTATTCCCATCAGTGTCAAATAATACGTGAAAAAAGAATTGCCTCGGATGTATGGGTACAGTAACAACAACTAACTCAATATGGCAACACAACTGAGTTTTGGACAAGCCAAAGGAAAAGATGGGTACATTTTCAGTAGTCTCTCTTAGGGGAAACAGCCCTTTATCACGTGTCAGTCTGTAGGCTGACAGAGCAGGGACTCTTCTGTAAGGTGGTAGATGAAGCTTAGGCTCAAATATAGCTTCTTTTTTTTTTCTGATGTTTTGTACTGACAGGAGAAGGATTGTCAGGTTTATAAGCAGACATAGTATGCAAAAAGCTTTCCAGTCAACATACGTATGTTCACAGAGGTGTGTAAACACTGGCAGTCAGGAACATAACAGCAGCCAGCCCAGATCAGAGCAGGGTGGAGAGGATTGAGAACAACTGTGAAAAAAACCCAGAGGGGAACCAGTGCTTGATAACAGCACAGAGAAAGATGGGAAGGCAGATTTGGTACATTAAGAGTGTGTCAAAAAAAGGCATAGCAGAAGAAATAATACTTACTCATAATGAGCTATTAATGGTACTGAAACAGTACCATTCATTTGTTAAATTGAATATGCTTGACTGTAGATTTTCTTGTTAGTCTATATATTTTGATTATATGCACCACACAACTCAGCAGTAAATTACTGCAATTAACTTTGATTCTTTAGGATCCACAGGAGTATCATAAGCACATTACGTGGCAGAATCTAGAATTCAACTCTAACTCTTGTCTAAAAAGTTTGTGCAAAGCAAGTGGTTACATTTAAAAGTGCTGACAAACTTCTGCAGGACTTCTAGAGAGATCTAGGGCAATACTGGTTTCTTAGATTTCCCATAAGAAGAAAAGTCCTTAAAAATCCAAAGAAAATTTAGTGTATCTGTCACAGTAAAGTTTGAAAAAAAGTACTGCTTGAGTTCATTTCTTAACAAACACCTTAAGCATTCAGTCACCATTTTGTATACCAAATACAGACATTTCAATGAGAATCTCAGCTTACAGAAAAAATGTTTTTCATGCTGTTCCTTTTTAATTTTAGTTGCAAATCCACTGTGAAACTAGCACCATTCCATCTGTGAAACTATACAGTTAGACATTTTACCTCATAACAAATCTGCGTAGCTCACTATTTTTTGGCTGTATCAGTACAGAAGAACTTGACACAAAACAAACTGCAAATAATCAGATGCAAGACATAACTCTCTAGAAGAATGTTATACTACTACTTTTGTTAGGAGAAACCACAAATCAAGTGTCAGTAGAGGCTTGGCAAGGGAAGAGAGAATGAAATATAAGAACTAGGGGAACTAAGAGAGATTCCACAGTAGAAGATCTACCAGGAAATAGCAAGTAATACAACAACTAATCCACTGAATTAAATTTGACAAAGTCTGATAAGATTCAAGACAGACAATTATTTCTGATAAAGAGTGCTAATAGTTTCCATGCATGATACATGTTCTTCTGTTCCTGTTTCCATAACTTCCCAGTGAGCTACTGGGCACTTCCCAGTGCTGAATTAATTTAACTTACAAAATTAAGTGTGCTTTTCTTCTTTGGAAAAGTTACTGTTCAGAACAATTGATTGCTGTTGTATCACTACAGTATAATTTAGAAAATGGTATGTATATAGTAGACATAATGGAGAGCTTTGTCATAATTTAGAAACCCTGTCAATAGATCATTCAAGGGCAAAAGGCAGCACAGAACTGGACCAAATCTACTTATCAGTACTTGCTTTTTCTATCACAATAGAGTTTGAAGTTACCAAATAGTGCTTGATCCTTTTTTGTTAGCCAGTACACAACATAAAACAAAGGATTTTACACATGTTACCTAACCAGGTAAGACACCACTCACTCCATTTGACTCCATTCTGAAGAACAGCCATCAAAATTAAGCATGTCCACACATCCCAACCACTCACAGCTTAAACTATGATCTATGTGCATGAAGACTGTGCCTTGTGAATGGAAACAGCTGCAGCACACGTACATGTCACAATAAGCTACAAATATGGGGAGATAATATTGGTATTTTTTTTAATTGCCAAATAATTCACCATGGTTTTGGCAAACACAGTAAAGCCATGATTAAAACAGCCACTTCCCAAAAAATAGCCGCTTCTCAAAAAAACCTCAGCAAATCCCTTCTGCAGCTCCTTAACAAAGTTACAACTTGCATCATTTGTCTGGTAAATGAAAATAGTTGGAAAAATGGCAACACTGAAAAATCAGTTTCATGCATATTCAAATAGGTATAATTGCTATGGAAACCATCTCTAGTAATTCAGTCTTTGTCTCAAAGCATCAGAGGCAAATCATGATACAATCACAGCAAAAGAGAGTGTAATAATTCCTAAGACTTCAAAGTTCAAAATTCAAGAGAAAACTAAACCACTGTGTAGGAAAAGCCTTCATGTTCTCCCATCTTACAGGTTCTTTTTGGAGCATATTTATGTGGATGAGCTCTTAGATACTGTTTTCTGCCTGGGTTTCCCAAATAGCTGCTTAAGTAGCAGAGGGCTGGCAGAATTGCTACAGTTTTTACAAAAAAGGATCCTGTTTCTTTAGTCTATTCTTCAAGTAATCATAATTTTAACCACCCTTCACTATTAGAAATGTTGTGAAACCTGAAACTGTGTAACTCTTTTGAAGCAATGCCATTCATTTTCAACCTCCAAGAAGACTGATAATAGGGTCAAAGAGGGTAACAGGGTCAAGGATTCAGAGATCATCAATGATGGCACTTAGCATCAGCGTAAATAAAGATGGGTAAAATAAGAAGCTATTATTTTTTTAATAAAAACCACAATTATTTTAGAATATTATGTCTTGCTTTCATTTCTTTTATATGAAATATTCTCAATTTATTTTATAGTATTTGTACCACATAAATGTGTCAATGGGTAGTTCAAAATATTTTCAACATTTCATGTTTCCTTGCAGTAGTCTGCCTGCTGATAATCCAGAGGTGGTCTCACAATTATTCCTAATCAACCTCAACAGCTATTTCTGAGTTTCATTGTACCACTTTTCAAACTCATTTGCTGAATAAAATTATGCAGTAAAAGAAAAAGAAAAAAGAAAAGAAGAAGTGCAGTATGCATACATCTACTACTCCAAATCATGTCAAAAAATCATTACTGTTGATACACTAGCCTATATTCTTTCTCAGTACATACTTTCCTGAAAGAATAGCATCTCAAATATTATTTCAGAAGTACATTTGCATTTCAAACACTAACCATTCACTTTTCTTTTTCAAGGTACATCCCATTCCATTACACTGCCATATAGCAAAAGTCCATAAACACCTTGATTTATCAAAGGTTTGCAGTAATAAGTCATTAATGTTGTTGTTTTGTTTTAGATTAACAGAATTAAAAAAAAAAAGTTTTGACTCTGGCACAAACTGTTCACTGTGATTAATAAAAATAATTTTTTCACCCAAACAAATGAATACATTTCAGTAAGCCTTCCACATAAGGGAAAAAAAAACAGACTGCAGCAATCATAGGAAACACATGGGAAAGGCAGACTGGGATTACCACATGAGGTTCTGCGATGACAGAGGAGAGTATCCAAGAAACTGGGAGTTAGAAAGGCAGCAATGGAGAATCTGAAAGAATGAATCGATATAACGTGAGATTTCTAGAAGCACATATCTTTCTGCATAGAACATATTTCTATTCAAACCCAAGTTTCAAGAACACACCACTAGAGCTTTCTACATTGCAGCACCCAAAAACATAACAAAAAAATTACAAGATGTGTACTTCAGGAAGTATATAAACGTAACATTGTACAACAGTGTAAAAATGCTGCATTTGCTGTCTTTGTTGTATGTATTCTACAACCAAACTCTCCGAGGGATGAAAAGTTTGCTTCATGTTAACTTTACATTCTCTTTAAAACTCGAGAAGTTACAGAGGTATGAATTTGCCCCATAGAGAATATCAGAATATTCCTTCAGTGAAGAAACTGCAGTTGCCTTCAGTTATTAAAGTGTTAAGTAAATTATGGCAAATGTGATCCTACATTAGGAGCAATATCCTGTTTCAATAATAGACTACAAGCACTTTAATTAGAAATGTCTATTATGTAAAACAATTATTAATACCACTTTTACAATTTTCAAATTAATATGGAAAGGTTTTTAATTATCATGTTAGTACATTTCCTTGCTAAACTACTCTTGTATTGGAGAAACAGTAAATTTGATAATATGCCTTAGGGAAAATGTCTGTAAGGTAACAATATTTTACCAGCGAGATTTAAGAACAGTCACAATTTTGTCTCTTCTTCGCTTTAGCCACAACACTACTACAGCAGTGTTGTTGCTGTATACTTTATACAAAGATGTCTCATTCACTTACACACCAAACACTGTTTTTGGAGTACAGCTTTAAAAACAATGACTAAATCTGGTTTACCCACAAAAGCAAATATGCTCTGGAAAAAAAAGTATGTCACTCGCTTTCAACATGGACTGATGAGAGTAACAGGCTGAGGTGCAAATTAGCTCCTTAACTGTCTGTTTTCCTGGTGCCTAAAAAGCATGCTCTTCTGAATGCTGCATCAACCTTATCTTACAAGTTTTTCTCTATCTTGTGCAAGCTCTTTAGCAAAGTAACAACTTGATAGAACATTTGATTTGTGAGAGTAACCTATATTTTCGTAAAGCTCCAGTTCTAATCCCTAGATTTTGTAACTTTTCTGTTGGAATCAGAAGGATAAATAAATACTCATTGAACTACACGCTCCAACAACTTACGTTGAATACCTGCAGTTCAGATGAGCAAGTTATAAGTAATAACATTGCAAGGCCACTTCTTGTCACAAAAAAACATTTCTAGTAGCACTCAGAACATGATGCTTTTCATCAACGTCTTTTCACTCAAGGTCAGGAAATATAGAATCTTCAACTAAAATTGTAAAACCAGATTTGTATTGCCAGTTCTATACAAGAAATCTACACTGGTCACAACTGTGCAAATGTTTACACATCTGTAATACTGTCTATATGCATTCATGATGAAATATCCCCCATCGTATCATCAGGTGTTTCTTCTTTTGTTTACAACAAAGTAGTTAATTTGGAAAATTACTTCTATTAAATGAACAGCTAACGACCTCTGAATCAATATGACTATGACCCTTTGAAATGTAAGAGAGCTGAACGTAAGTAACATTTTAAAGCACTTCATCTATCTGTCATTTTTATATATTGCTACAATTGAGAAATCTCATCGTATTTGATGACCTTTATATTTAGAAACTATTAAAGTGGGTTGTTCTACATGTTCACCACATATATTATTTATATAAGATGCACAAGTAGATAGGGAAAAAAAAAATCAAAATTAAGTTTGTTCATGGTACTTAAGTACAATCTGTACAAATCCTTAAAGTTTTTAAGCTAGCTTAGTAATTGTGGAGAAAAAATACTATGGAAATCTTTAACAGCTGTTTAAGTTTAACTCTGAGTTTACTTGAAACAATGTACTTTGAACACACTTGCTTTTACTTTTATGGCAATTCCACCTAAGGGGGAAACAAAGGTGGAGGAGTCAGTAATTCCAGGGTCTCATGGTCTGTGCAGAGCTAATGCAGGATGAGAACATACCTTTCCCTTACTAATGTTCCCTATCCATCAGACCATAGCCCAAATCAATTCTTTAATTGGAGTTCATTTTTAACCAAGCAAAAGCATGTCATGTTTAAGTTTTACAATAGCTTCCCTGAAAAAGAATAATTAGGTTTTCCTTTATAGGGGAAATATCCTTTTAACCTGTAAAGAATGTTCTGCGTGTAGAGTGCTGAAGAAAGATCTATTTCAGCCAATTACAAATTACAGAAAGTGCCCTCCTCAGAACTAAATATTGTAAGAACATGAATAGATGTGGCTGAAAAATGGCTTATAATAAATTTCCAAATTATGGAATGCATTTTTTTCAGTTTCCAGTGTATCTTTATACCTACAGATAAATACCAATAACAGATAAATATCAATATAACTACTTTTGCCCTTTTTCTTAGAAAGGAAGTTTGCTCTTATTTAAAAATAAACATAATTCCTCAGAAACCTGGATAACAAAACTATGCATTAATTCAGACAATTTTGCTACAGCAGTCTTTCCTTTCAACTATAAGCTTCAATGGGTCTTTAACAGACTATGGATGGACTATAACAGGACCTTAACAGGATGATGGATGTTAATCTCTTAAGAATCATCAGATGAGTTTAGGAACTAGTATGTTGATAAATCTAATCAGAGATAATGAATCAAAACATATACAAGATTTAAGGTAAATATAGTAGATTCTATTTATTATAAAATGGGCTCTGTGGGAAATTGCAAAATGTGAGAATTGGCCCTAGTCTTCTTAGCTGGCTAACACAACTGAGGTTTAAAACAACCCCTAAATCAGTCAGAGATTTTTCTCTGTAGATAATGGGGTTGATCAGGCTAAAATCCAAACAGCAAACCAAGCCAAAAACACAATAAAAACCCCATAAGAATAAGAAATCTTACCACATTTTGGCAGCTGGAAATATTGAGTTGTGCTTAAATACAAAGATAGGATGAAGACAAAATAAAATGTGGATGTTTTAGAAAGAATATAAAATAAGTTTTACCTAAGTCATCTCAAAGTTTTTCTTCTCATAGGGAGTTCTTCTCAGCCCTTTACATTACCAGTAACAAAAGTTTATTAATATGATGCATAAGCACTCTTACTGGTTTTCAGAAGAGACCTTTGTCATTATACAAATAGGCAGACTCATGACTTAGTCATGGTTTCTTGCATTTTTCTCTTCCCTAGAAATGATTAATAACTCATCAATATTATTTTTTCAAATAGTTGTCTAAAGCATATCTTAAAGAGAAGATTAATATTGGTGACCCAAATAATGAGTGATCCAAGTAATAATCCCACCTCCAGTGATTTATTCTATTGCACTACCATACAATTAGCCTGCCTTTCATACAGTGTTAATATGATAAAGTAAATAGGTCTGTTAATGCCTTTTTAAAATATGCAAATAAATGTCTTTCTTGGAAGGTTGGTAATGGGCTGTGCTGACCATCTTATAAAATACATCAGCTTGAAAATAGCCTATAATTTGTGTTTGCATATAATTTTATATGGAATGAAATTCCTAAAGTTACTCAAAATGTTTATTGCATACATATATATAACAAGTTTTTGTAAGTTTAAAATTAAAAGCAAGCCTTCATTGCTGGATACAGAACTGTATCAGCAGGTACTTCCCTGAATATCATTCTCCTAGCCTTTTATACCAAATTTTAAAATTACATATCTAATTCTTAGCTAATTCTGAGACAAATTTTATTTATCCTGTTCCTATAAAAGTTCTTTGTTGTTTTTTTTATGAATACTTCTTAATATTACTGTAATGTTTTGCAAAGAAAATTTACACAAAAAATAATTTCAAGGTTTAGGTCAATGTTCTGCTCTTCTAAGGTAACAAATTACAGCCCTCTACTGGTTAATAAATATATAAGCACAAGAACTACATGAATTTACATTGATAATATATTTAGCCAAAGTAAAAAAATATAAATATAGAGAGATAACAAAATAAAATCAGACTGAAACATTTTATTTGGACCATTAGAAAACAAATTACTTCTAATTCATGTAGGAAACAGTAGGTCAATAAAATGGCTGGTTGATAAATTATATGGACAAATCTACAAAATACTGTAACTCTCCAAAGAGGCAACCTTATTGGACTACAACTTTTCACACAGTACTCAAGAACAGTAATAAATGTTAATTATAATTGTCATGTTATTTTGTAAGACTTTGTTTTTGTCAGTAAAGTGACCTGCAGGTCACAAAAATGAAATGTTGTCCAAGTAAAAATACTGATTTTCTGACATTTTTATGATGTAAAATAAGTTTTAAATGCAAATGTCAAAGAGCTTAGTAGTGGCCAGCATAAAGATGACAACCAAAGCATGGTATTTGGTATAACAGTTGGCAAAATGATGCAATTTGCAAAGAAAAAATTGTGCAAGTATCAGCATAAGATTTCAGAAATATGACACAGGTATGAGAAAAATCAAGAATAGTCCGCACATTTTATTAATTTTTGCCACTTTTAAAAGACTTTTTTCTACTTTGCCCTGAGTCGGTACTGCATTTTTAAATGCAAATATATATATTAGAAAATAATACAAAAATTTCCTGTATTAATTTAAAAGATTCTATAGCATAATCATGACTCTGTGGCCAGTTTACAAATAATGCATTGTAAAGTACATCTTCATTAGTAGTGTCAGCTTGAATAAGTAAAAGAACTCGTTAGCAGCTGTACACTTGTTTTTCCTTATTTAGAAAACAGCAAAAAACCCCACTGCAACTGCCAACATAGGACAACGTGGAACAAAGAATGGAAAGCATTTATTTTAATGTATTGGACAGTTGACTCAATGCCCTGATAATGGTATTTTACCAAAAGATGATATTGGGGGAAATAATGGGAATTAAAACCCGGTGTAAATGAAAGAGATTTGGGACAACTTGCACACATTCACACCACAGAAGCAGCTGCTGTTCACTGTCCCTCTGCCTGGAAACCCTGCACACAGGGCTGTCACACTTCCCCCCCGCTTCCTCACAGGGCCACCTTGGCCCAGTTTAGGCAGCACCCATCGCCGCGGCAGCAGGCCCAGAAAGATTGGTTATTGTAAGAGGGGCTGGAGACGAGTTCCCCCGCCCCTGCCCAGGCTGAACCGCAGGGTAACTCTGAGGGGTGTCCCCAGGGTCAGCTGCTGAGGGAAGCGGGCCTGAAGCGTCCCTCACCCCTAATGGCCTTTCCTGAACTGAGCCAGGTAGGGATGCTAACCAATGAGGTACCAGGAAAACACTGAGGTATTTAAATCTTGTGTGAGGAAAACAGGCTGAAGTTCAGTTAAGTTTGGTTTTGTTGCTTAAGAAATACAAGTAATGAGTAACAAACAAGTAATTCATAAGAAAAAAACCCTCATCTCATACTCACACTCAGCACACACACCCCAGGAGGAAAGGGGGCTTCTGCTCGCCTCAGTACGAGCCCCGGGGCGCTTGCAGGCAGACAAGTCCTTTCTCACCTCACTGTCCCTGCCGGTGGCCCCGTCCCCCGCCGCCGCCCTCCGCCCGCCGGGGCCTCGCCTGAGGCG
>VZRW01008995.1:1668865-1695797 GCA_013398125.1 Aegotheles bennettii
GGGATGTGCGGGGGTGCGCGGGCGCTGCGCCCCGGGCTCTGCGCGCTCTGGGGACCGGTCCTGAGGCAGCCGCGTTCGGCACCAGGCCGGGGTGCGGATTTGCCTTGGTGCAGCGCGGTGCAGTCCTGACAATAGCGGTGAGCTGAACGAAGCTTGTACACGGACCTTGCGGGATGTGCAGGCAGCCGCCGAGCAGCCAGGGGTGAGACCTGGTGACGGGTTTGTCCCTGCCTGCACGAAAATGCTGCTGTTTTTCCTGGAGCCACGGAGATGTCCCACCGTCGGGGGGTGGTGTTCTGGGGACTTTTCTAGTCACTGTAGGTGAAAAAATATCCCAGCTGTAGTTTGTAAGATGAAGCTCGATGTAACGATCCCTTGCTGTTGTTACCCTTGCCAGCAGGCGGGTGGGCTAACAGACCGTCCTCCCGATTCCTGCCTTCAAGTCAGGATTAAAATTGCCTGTTCTCTGAAAAAGAACTATTAAAATATAAGAAAATGTAAGCTCCTTTGAGTGTCAGTTGCTCATATTTACTTAAGTGTTGTCTATGGATTAGTTCATTCTTTCCAAGAAGAAAAAAATCATTATAATTCTGGCTTCCTTGGGCAGTACATTACACTATCATGCTTTTAATTTCCTTTGGACATCTCCTCAAAATAAAGAGAGTATGTATAATGAAGAGGTTTTTGCATCCATTTCATCAGTTGCCACAATGATGTCTTGTGTTTTTATTGTATTTGTTTTAGGAGTATTTTATTGATCAGCTGAGGTCAGATGGGGTTGTTCATCTTCCTCGGCGTGTAACCAATGAAATTACAAACAATACTCGGTATGAATTCTACACACAAGGAGGAGTCATCTTTGCAACAAGTCGAATCCTTGTGGTAGATTTCCTTACTGACCGAATTCCTGCAAACCTCATTACTGGTAAGAGTTTAATGAAATAAAGGTTAAGATTGTTCTGTTTGAAAATTCATAAAGCTTAATTCAGTATCGAGTACAGCTAACTGGTATTGAGGTGGAAGAATTATTCCTTTTTTTCCACAAAAACTGAGGTAAAAGGAGCAAATGTGTAGTTCATTTTTTTTGGTGGCTTTCTTTGCTCCAAACTCATTTGCCTTATTTAATCCTGTGATTTGAAAATATCCACATTATTTTTAGATACTAGATCGTGCATTTGTATGGCTTTCTGATATCCATAAGTGACTGGAAAACAAATCAGCAGTTAAGCTGTCATTGACGTAAGAAATGTAAAATTCAGACTGGCTTTCAAAGAAGAGTAATTGATTGCACTTGGTGAAATAGTGAAAGGGAGAAAAAAAAAGGAAAAAAATAAATAAAACACACCTTTGGACTTTGTCATTATGAAAATACCCTAAAAAATAGCCCTGTCCTGTCATGACACACAGTTGTTACCGGTTTTGCATTGCCACCAGAGGTCAGTGTGACAGCAGCTTTGATAGACTTGCTGCTTCATCTAAAACTTAGGTAACACGGGGTTCTGTTTGAAATGCAGATTATCTCTGTGTGAAATTTTACTACAAAAACTTGTAATAAAGTTTCTTGAGAAGTTAATGTAGCAAAAAAATCAGTAAAGGGATTCCAGATGTTATGAATGTTGTTTATAAACTCAATGTAGAATCACATGTGAATTAACATCTTATGAACTCATAAATTCAGCTAAATGGAGATAAGAAATCACTGCAGTAAAGAATTATTCCTGGTGGTTTTGGCAAAATAGAAATTATGTACTTAATAGCATAGTGAAACTGATGCAAGTTGAAGTAGTAAACAGGGGCTGTTTCTACCAAGGCTTGCACAGCAGTATGAAGTCACCTGTAAGACAAGAAATATTGACTAAAAGTAGGAAGGCATTATGATACACATAGCCTTACTGGCATGTTACAAATTCTGTGTCTCTTGTAATGTCCTTTCAGAGTCACTTCTTGACAAACTGGAAGATGTTTAGAAATGAGTATGTTCATTATTATGTCCTGAAAAATCTGCTTCATAGGAGAGATGTGAGAGTATCTAGATAGAAAAATACTTTATCTGTACTAAAATGTTCATGATAAATCTTTTTTGCCTGATACACCCATAGCCATGAAGAAAATTGGTGGTATACTCATACAGTTGATCATACTCTCTGTCATCAAGTGTGAATATGAATATCAGAAGGCAGGGGAGAAGCAAAATAAATGTTTTCAGAAGTTTTTTGATTATGTAAACACTTCAGCTGTTATCAGTGAAACATACTTGACGAGCCTGTAATCCAGAACTTCCCTAATAAAACAATTCAAATATCACAATCCTGAACATATCAAACTTGCTTTGTTGTAATAGCATGTTACATCTTGCGTTTGCTTTTACTTCTTTTAAAAAGCTGAAGTTCAAGTTTTGCCTTAGGAATAAAGAATTTTCTAAGCTAATTAAGTCCTGCCACTCGAGCACAAACTTTCTTTTGCTAATGATGCATCATTATAACCCAGTTCTGTTATTTGGGAATTCCATGGTACTGAGACAGAGGAATCACTTGGTTTGAACCCTGGGAAATTTGTTCAACCATCACTTTAGAGGATTTAAATTCCTATAGTACTTTAAGAAAAAAAATGTTAAAATAATAAGACAGTTTTGAGGAAAAAAACTAGACCTTCCTTAACTTTTTGTAACTTGACAACCTTTTATTTTGCCAGGCATTTTGGTATACAAAGCGCACAGAATCATTGAGTCCTGTCAGGAAGCATTTATCTTGCGCCTTTATCGCCAGAAGAACAAGCAAGGCTTCATTAAAGCTTTTACAGATAATGCAGTTGCATTTAATACTGGCTTTTGCCATGTGGAAAGAGTGATGAGAAATCTTTTTGTCAAGAAACTTTATCTGTGGCCAAGGTAAGGCACCTCTTCACTTCATTGGAGAGTTAAAAAAAAGATGAAGGATGTTACAATGGATTCCTAAGAAAAGGAGGTGAATGCAGTCACACTGCTAATCTGTGTTCCCTCTTGTATTCTCAAACAAATTTAATTCCGTTTTTGACAGAAGAAGTGGCCTTAAAGATGCTAAACTTCTGTCAGTGTTTTCAAAAATAGACCCAAATTAAATCTATAAGGGGCTGAACCTTGTAGTATAGCTGTCCTGTTAGCCAATAGAAATCACAGCAGAAAGTGACATTCTTAATATCTTAAGGAAAACTTCACTTCCTAAACAGATTATTTAAGCCATGAAGTAACAGGAATAATCTCTCAGTTCTGCCATTGATGGAGGTATTTGTTTCCATCTGTGATGAAACTCCATGGATCTCTTTCTACATGTCAGTTTTTTTTAATCTTCTCTTACATGGGTGTATGAAGAATATTTCCTGATGACCAATAGAAACCAAATTGCCAAGTTTGTGACATTAAGTCTTTCAGGAGCAGAGCCACAAATGGAACTGAGCACTTCAGCTGATTACACGTATAATGCTCTTGCCTTGGACAGACTGGTCTGCCCATTTGTTCCTTTAGTTCAGTCTAGAATGTGTTTCACTCCATCTTAATGTACTGTTACTCTGCTTTGTAAACTCCTTATCAGTCTTTCTTTCAATATCACAAAGAAGTAGAAATGGACATAACTAGGATACGAAAGGTTGAATAGAAGCTCTCTAAATTTTCTTCCTTGATTTCAGAACCACAAAAAGACCGGGGGGTGCAGTATGCAGTAAGGGCAATGCACAGTGAGTTTCAGAGAGCAGGAGACAGCATTCTCTGAGCCTCGCTTTGTGAGTGAAGATCAGCTAGCATCTATGTACCCGTACAGCCAGATTGGCTGTAAGGGCAGTGTTCTAACAAGGTTGCTTCTAATCAGAAGCTAGGAATGTCACAGAATCTGCTAGTGGATCCATGTCATTCTAAAGGATTTATGAACCCATTTCAGTTTCTCCCTTATGAGATTTTTTGGGTTTACTTTAATATTCGTTATGTGTAACTATGATGTAGAATGCAGTGCAGTAATTTTCCATGGATCATTCAACAACACTATAGGCTCACATGACTGGAATGACTAGAGTCCTAATTGTGGAATAGATGATTTCTGAGGATGTTGGTAAGATTGCAGTCTTCCCATCAGTAGAAACTGATTTATTTTGCAATTAACTCGTGTACATTTAAAACAATTGTAATTGTAGTTTATATAAACTTCTGAGTAATTTTGTAGGTCAAGCAAATCATCCATGTAAATCTTACTAAGCTGTTTTCCTCTTAGATTTCATATAGCAGTGCACTCATTTTTAGAGAAGCATAAACCTGAAGTGGTGGAAATACATGTGTCAATGACCCCTGCTATGCTTGCTATCCAGACCTCAGTCCTGGACATTTTGAACGCATGTCTGAGAGAACTCAAACGTTATAATCCAGCTCTTGAAGTAGAAGATCTATCTTTAGAAAATGCTATTGGTAAACCTTTTGACAAGGTAACCATTTTGATTGTTTTGCTGTGTCTAACTAAAGGGATATAAATCTTCAAACTACCATGTGAACAAAAATATTATATGTAAAATAAATAACCAGCAGCAACTGAGTACTCTCCCATGACATGTTTATTACTGGTACAAGGAGAGAAACTGTGTTACTCTATAATGGTGATGCTACAGTTGCCAGTAGGGTTTTTGCTGTATTGGTATTATTGTTCTTCATTTCCAAAGTCCCTACAGTAAGAACATTCATAGTTGGTATATTATTACAATTATTATTATGATAAAGATAACTCCAATTTGAGCTCAAAATACTTTAGAGATAAGTGTGCAGTTATTTCCATACACACCCCCTTTTTTCATCTTGAATTTCCTGCTTTATTTTTTTTCTCTATTAGGAGAAGCAATGTATGTAATACATAATATGCACATGCATGCATCGTATCGTTTAGTCATTACATAGGTCATTAATTGTGTGTGCATTGCTATTTTTGGCAGATCTGCAATGTTTGGCATACATATGCTTTAGGTAGGGTAAAATCATAAGCTTTAACCATCACAGTGAAACAGTTATTTGTTACCTGTGATTTAATCTTGATGTGAGGCCTTCTGTATGTTAAATATTTGGAGGTTTTTTTCTTACACTCTGTAGGTTACCTGTCTGTGTGGTACTCTTCTTACTTTGAAGACTAAATGACAATGTTTTTTACTTTACTTAAGTAAAGGATACTAGATACTAAAGGCACGGGCCAGTACCAGTAAAATAAGGTGTTTTTTTTTTTAATTTTACCAGTATGTTGTTATTACATGGAAAGGAAAATATGTACCAAAAGCATTAAATTATACATATCTGTGAATTTTTGAAATGTTTTACATAAAGGCATCTATATTATGTTAACTTTGCAAAAAATGATTACTTATCAAAACAAATACCTCATATCACATCTTTAGTTGGGTATGTTTAGTAACTTCAGGAAACTAGTGTCATCCCCTGTAAAGCAAAAGAAAATGCATTCTTATCTTGGTTAGTTACTATATATTGACATCCTGAACTTTCCATTTTATATTTCTAGACAATACGTCACTATTTAGATCCCCTCTGGCATCAACTTGGAGCTAAAACAAAATCTTTGGTTCAGGATTTGAAGATACTACGTACTCTGCTACTGTATCTAACTCAGTATGATTGTGTCACTTTTCTTAATCTTCTGGAATCACTGAAAGCAAGTGAAAAAGCTTTCGGTGAGAATTCAGGTAAACACTGAATAACCATACAAGTTAATCCATGAAACAGTGAAATGTTGATATTTTTAATTAACTTTCCCAAACATATGAAGGTATCTAATTAGGTTTTATATAACGAGCCATAAGGACGTAGGTTTTTATTGACAGATAATGCTTTCATCTTCCCACTTAACTGCTGTTACTTAACAGTGTGAGATTTGCATCACGTTTCTGTCTTTTATTGAGCTAGTAATTACACAGCAAGCAGGTAGCACAGGTATTCCAGATGAGAGATTTGGGTCTTTTACTGGAAAGGGTTGAAACACATACACATTGCAAATGTCAAACTGCTGCTGCTTTCTTTTCCTCTTTAGGTTGGCTGTTTCTTGACTCCAGTACTTCAATGTTTGTAAATGCTCGAGCTAGAGTTTATCGCATTGCAGATGAGAAACTGAATCAGAAAGGCAAAGCCTCTGAAAAAAGTGATGTAAAGAAGGAAAATGGTACTGATCATTCCTAATTTTAAGTTTGAGAGTGTCACACGATTTCAAATGCTTTGCATATTATTACTACTTGTGCTATGGTTTCCTACATGATCTTACACAGCTCAAGATCTCAATCTGTTAGCTGGGAAAAGTTGAGACATAATCTTAGTTCAAAAAGCATATAATAAACAACATAAAACAGTTATGAAAAAGTAAGGAGTTCTTGTAAACTTGCTCAGTTGATCACTGGGAGAGCTTTTATGGAATTGTTTTTTAATTACATTGGTGTTTAGCTTGTTCTTTTTTAATGTGAACAGGTAGGAGCTTGTCATTGCTTTTACTAAAAAAAATATATATATTCAAGAGTTTCAAAATTGAAGAATGAGTGAATATTTTAACTTTTGGCTTAACTAAAGCACTTTATCCCCATTTTTAAATGTTTCTGTAAGAGTGCTCTCCAACTCCATTAGCATAATAAGTTGCATTTGTAGGCTGTTGAATATTGTATTTGCCAACAACCATCATGCTATTGGCATCTAACCACTAATTTAAAGTTATGAAGGATATTTTGGCTGTAAAAGCTGCTATGTTCAATGTTACTTTGTTTCAGAACTGAAAAGGGAATTGGTTCTAGAAAGTAACCCAAAATGGGAAGCTCTGAGAGAAGTACTGAAAGAGATTGAAAATGAGAACAAGAACAGTGAAGACCTTGGTGGTCCAGGTGAGAGAATACTAAATGATCTAAGTTTTCACAGTACAGCTAGTTTTTACTTCTACTAGACTTTTGAGAGAATGAGCCTAACTCTTTACTGTAGTTTTATTAAAGAGCTAGTTTTAAATTTAATAAATTGTGGACTTAAGGAGTTTATGTACACATATATGTACATAAACTATGTAAAACTAAATAGTTTTACAAATACCCCTATTTAGTTTTTGCTCCAAAAGAGAAATGCTGTTGGTTACTATGTAATACTGTTTAGGAAAGAACCTGTATTATTACAAAAAGTACTTTAAATTAGATTTCAATATGGTACTGATACCTTAGTCTCAAAACTAATAATTTGGAAATTTATAGTAATCAAAGTACTGTTCACTCATTTCTCAAATTCAGGTTAAAAAAAATAGGGGGTTCTGTCTCAGGTCCTTTCCATCTCACTTCAGGTGCAAGTCTTCTTTTGCACCTGAAAATCTGCTTCTCAAGGATATGCACCTAAACAGGGTAAAGAGTAGAAGGCAAGTGTGTTCCTAACTAACTGTTTTGCTGCCTTTCCTATTTTAGTTTTTTTCATCCCTTAAATTTCATCAAGTTTTATTTTAGGAAATAGTAAGGGTAAAAAAGTGCTCTTTTCTCCCACCCACAGTGTTCTGACTCTGGATGAGAACTGGCTCTCTCACCTAGCGTTGTAGGAGTTTATCTGAGTCAGCTTGTGGAGAATTGTTATTCAAGGCCCACAAATGTCAATAATACTGTGTGAAATGTGGGTTTTAGACTCTAACACAGCTGATGAAGGCTGAAAATTAGAGTGATCTAAATCAAGTGCTCTTTTATTCCACGGTAAAAAAAAAAAAGTAGTTTTCCAAGTATGTTTCAATACATGCTATATCTGCCTTGTTTCAGATAGTCAAAAGGAAAACCTCACTAATTTAGATGGTGTAAAAATAAGGAATGCTGAACTTCCATTAACCTTCTCTAATCTTGTTTGGTACAAAGCATCATGCAATTTAGACTTCCTGAAAGTCCAGAGCAACTGTGACAACCAAGTGTAAAAGAATTTGACGGGCATGCTTCTAGGATCATTAAAAACAATTTGCTCAGCAGATGTCTTGTAGCTGGATAAGAAGTACAGCATAACAGATTATAAACATGATATTGTTTCTTGACTGCAGGACAAGTGCTCATTTGTGCCAGTGATGACCGAGCTTGTGCACAGCTCAGGGAGTATATTATTGCTGGAGCAGAAGCTTTTTTAACAAGACTGTATAACAAAACCTTCGGAAAGGATGAGAAAGCTGAAGAAGTGTGGATTAAGGAGAAAATAGCTGTCAAGTCCAAAGGAAATGCCAGACCAGACACAGGCCCTCAAGCCAAAAAAGCCAAACTCAAGGCTTCTTCAAAACAAAATAAAAACAAGAAGCAGCAAGACCGGACTATAATCCAAATGATAGGGAAAACTGAGGAGGAAAAGAGAGAGGAGGTAGAGGTGGAAGATAACAAAGAATTAAGCAGTAGCCAAGAAAGCAGTATTGAAGAGACCATTCCTGAAGATTTCCAAGTGAACTTACCCTCAGATTGTTACTATGGTATTTTCAAGAACCCACTCACAATTATTCACCCGTTGCAGGGTTGCAGTGATCCCTATGCACTCACTCGGGTACTGCATGAAGTAGAACCGAGATATGTTGTATTATATGATGCAGAACTAACTTTTGTTCGGCAGCTGGAAATCTACAAGGCAAGCAGACCTGGGAAGCCACTGAGGCAAGTTGACTTGCTCAGGGTAATTTAGTCTTAAAATAAAAAATAAAAAGTGTACTTTTAGCAGTCAAGGCAGAACATGCATCTAGTGATTTTTCTTTAGCTACCTTTTAATTCCTGTTTAGCTCTTTCCTTAATTTCAAACAAAAGCATAATGTCTGATGTAATCAAAAGGTAATTTTTACTTCCCAGCAGGTATTTAATCCTTTAACAGCAGAAACATACCTGTAAAAAATAAAATGTTCATTCCGTCTTCTGCAAGACCTGTGCTTAGATGATCTTAGTAGGAGTAGGTCCATTTTGAGGTGCTGTAGTCTCATTTTAAACCATCTCCATAGGTATGATTTTTACACAATAAGCTTCATTTTGGATTTAATTCATTTTTACATTTCCTGATGCCTGGTCATGCTGAAGACCAGTAATTCAGAAACTGTAACAGAAAAAAAAACAAGTAAATGAAAACACAATGAAGAAAATGAGAATATTTGCAGTTATACTCAGTGTTTGCAGTTATACTTGGTTCTGGTGTTAGCTGACAGAAAGACTTCCACGTTGTGTATATATATGTGATATACTTGTAAAAAATTACTTATGAATAGATGTTAGAGTAGTAAAAAATACAGAAAACATAAAATTTAATATGAGTTTTTTTGCATTATCTTTCATTTATATGGCTGCTGGATACAGCATTTCTTGAACACAGTGAACTGTAGTTATACCTCTACCTCTGTGAAAAGAGAGGCAGTTTCTTAGGTCTTAGAATAAACACACTGTACTTTCTACAGTGGAAACACAATTTATTGGCATATGAAATTATTACCTTTTGAATTATAATGCTTTATACTTTAATCACCTCATGAAAATTATTTGCATATGTTTAGCAGAGCAGTTGTAACTTTCCAAAGATTTGTATATATGGAACATAACTGAAAACAGAAATCAGTTTGGCAGTATTTAGTGTGTCTGTACCCAATATCCAGGTTAAGAACTCTCTAGTGCAGATATAAAAGACAAAACTCACAAAGTATATTGCATGAGGATAATTACTGGATTTTTTGTACAATATATTTTTAATTGCCTAATCAGCATGTGTTGTATCTACCTCCAGCATCATGTTCCCACATTTCAGAGCAGGAAAATTAGATGCAGTCATGCCAGTAGGGATTAGGAGATGCACTGCATGAAAAAAGTAATAGCAATAAAATCCTATCAGTCTGTCAAAATGTACCTCAATTCAAATATATTGGAAGAAAAGACTGTGCAGAAAAACTATAGGCAATTGATTCTTGTATGTTCCATATAAATCCCTGTTTGTGGAATAAAACTTAATTTGTCAGTGTGTTCATCTCTCTGAGATAACTGACAGCTTGTTCTTTGTAGAACTTACAATTTCCTAGTACAAATATATAATTTAAAATCTTAGATGGTGTTTTTTCTTAACCCAGGATGATTGCAGATTTTTTAGTTTGTTATATATATTCCACTGGCATGATTTTAAAAACAGTAAGAAACTTCTCCATTGTACTTGCTTTGTGTCTTTACTGGATGGCTGACTGAAATCTCAGTTGAATCTCAGAACTCCAGTAGGTGTATCTGCCACTGGGAGGAGGGAACACTGGATATAAGAATTTTTGTTGCTGATTTTGGAATATCTGTACAGAAAAAGATAATGTTTTTTCACTTGCCTTTTTTAAGTCAAATACTAACTTGTCAGGCACTTACTGCTACTAATATTAAACATTGGTTGTGCGTGTTCTTAATTTGAGGTGAAGTTCTGTGATTTTTTTTTTTCATTTTATTTTATTTCTCCTCCAAACCTACAGGGTTTATTTCCTTATATATGGGGGCTCAACAGAAGAACAACGCTATCTCACAGCTCTGAGAAAAGAGAAGGAGGCCTTTGAAAAACTCATTCGGTAACAAAATTAGTTTACTAACTTTATTATTAATGTTTCATGTAATTCCCTTTCCTTATCAAAGCACATGATACTTCATTTATTAATTTTAGGTTTTTTAATATTAAATTTCAAAGGCTAAACAGCACCACTTATATTTTTCCCTAATTGCCTATGAATTTCTTTCTGTAAATGTGTTTTTGTCTGCAGGTAACATTTTTGTAAGGTATTTCTAAGGCTTTTATTACTTAAGTCATTCTGGGGAACAAAACAATTATTTTCTTAGACTATATAAGACAGTATTTTTACTGACAGTGTCTTCTCACCAGGTTATACTGCTATTACTAATCATTAGTTCCTTTTTTTCAGATGCCCTGAGAAGTTTTAAAAATAAAAAAAAACAGATGATAAGAAGTGCTAACAATTGAAAATAAAAATGTAGCATCTAGCCCAGCAATCTGGAAAACCTAGTAAATTGCATTTCAGATGAAGTATGCAATTAAATGTTAAACTAGCTATAATTTTACACATCTGAAGGGTATTATTTTCATATATTTTTCTCATACAATTGCAGTTTTTAGTGGTTTTTTGTTTGTGGTTCCCTAGAGAGAAGGCCAGCATGGTTATTCCTGAAGAAAGAGAAGGAAGAGATGAAACAAATTTAGACCTAGTAAGAGATGTTAAACCCGCCTATGCTGCTACTGACACACGCAAAGCAGGTGAGCAGTTCCTGAAGTTAGGCTTGCAGATCCAAGCTTTGAAAGTGACCTAGAACCGTTGCATTTAAATCCCATCTAAAACATCTGGATCATAGACACATTACACATTGACTCTGCAGTCTTGTTGGTAAAGAAACATTATCTCCCTTACTCCATCTACCTCTGTACAATGATAATTAATTTTGTTTTTCTATAGATTAATGAATTATTTTACCATTAAGACAAATACTATTTGGATTGTTTCTAGGCAGCTTGTTGGTTATGATACTGTCTAGTATTGCTTGTAGGCAGATGGAGCAAAATTAAAACTGAAATCTTCAGATAGTCAAAGGCAGTGTTGTCCTTGAGCTGGTAAATGTTGGGGACTTCTTTTGATCTTGCAGAGCAGATTGCCTGGGTAAACAACTTCAGATTGTGGGTTTTGTCTGTTTTCTTTGCAATAAGGCATCTTTTTCCTTTGCAGTTACAGTTCTAAGCACATTTTTGTTTCTTTCCTTTGACATGTATACTCTGTCTTCACCTTTACAGCTCTGACTGTTTTTCTGTGCTGTCATTTTTGTAATCCTGCTCTCCTTTATCATATGCTCTCTAATCTTTGTTATTATACCTTTGGTGGCCTTGATGGCTGCAGTCTCTTCATTTGTCCTTTTGCAGTTCTGCAGAGGCTAAAGTATAACTCCTACAATAAAATGCCATACTTCTGTGGGAAACAGCTGGAAATAAAAAGAATCAGCTTTGTTATCTTGTTTTGCAGACAACTTGTTAAAGATTTTCCTGATGCATTTAAATAATTTTCATCTACAGTTTAACATATTTGTCACAAAGCTTATAGCAGGTAGCATGATGGTTCTATTAAACTGCAGAGCGTACTCCATAAACTACAGTATATATTTAAGTAACTGATTTTTCTCTGTACAGTGTAAAATTAAATAAAGTCTGGATGATTTTGAATATATATATTCATTCATATAGTGTTTCAGCAGAAATACTGCAGAATTTGAGGTATAATCTGAGATGTGAAGTCCATCCATTACAGAGGCAGTGGCAGGACACAGGAAAACTATACAACCAGAGTTGGAGGTCATAAGTATTAGGTTAACTGTATTTATTTTCCTCTTTAGGTGGACAGGAACAGAAGACTGTTCAGCAAACTGTAATAGTGGATATGCGGGAATTTCGTAGTGAGCTTCCATCACTGATTCATCGTCGTGGGATTGACATTGAGCCTGTTACTTTGGAAGTTGGAGATTATATTTTAACTCCTGATATCTGTGTAGAGCGCAAAAGTGTCAGTGATCTGATTGGTTCCTTAAATAATGGAAGACTGTATGCACAATGCGTTTCTATGTCCCGTTACTATAAGCGACCAATTCTTCTGATTGAATTTGATCCTAACAAACCTTTCTCCTTGATTCCACGAGGCTCTCTAAATCAGGAAATTTCCAGTAATGACATTACTTCTAAACTAACCCTTCTTACACTCCATTTCCCAAAGTTACGTATCCTGTGGTGTCCCTCTCCCCATGCTACTGCTGAACTGTTCGAAGAGTTAAAACAAAACCATCCCCAACCTGATGCAGAAACAGCAATGGCTGTCACAGCAGATTCTGAAATTCTTCCCGAGACAGACAAGTATAACCCTGGTCCTCAGGACTTTCTACTAAAAATGCCAGGTATTAATGCAAAAAACTGCCGTGCCTTAATGGACCATGTTAAAAACATTGCAGAGCTAGTGACACTGTCAAAGGATGAACTCTCCAAAATTTTGGGCAATGCTGCCAATGCCATGCAACTCTTTGACTTTATTCACCTGACCTATGGAGAGGCATTATCTAAAGGAAAAATCAAAAGATGATTAATGGGCTTGTTCAGCATAGGGCATAGATGAGCTTTTCTTGCACAGTACTTTGGTAAAGTACATTAAATATTTTCATAAATGTCCTCTGAAGATAACCAGCTGTTTTCTTGCTAATGCTGTTCCATCAGTTTTAACATTTGAGTTAATTATTACTGAAGGCAACTTTCAAGAGGAATAAAAAATGTTTTAATAAAGAAATGCAAATTATTTTTATTCTTCCTACAGCACTTTAACCAAGTCTATAATATCACTGAATTGACTAAATTAAGCCCTTCATCAACTCCATAAGAATTAAGTGGTAAGACTAATTGATAAAGATGATTTCTTTTGAAAGTTATGATGTCTTGTTAAAGCTAAAAATCTACTGTGTTTTGATTAGTACGTGTGACCTGCAGGATCACATATCACTTTGCTTATGCCATTTTTATTAACGTCTTACTCTCTGGAAACTGCCAATTTTCGATTGATAGCGATGGAGCTATTTGAAACACATCGTGATCTTTTGTCAGGAGTTCATTTAGAAGAACATACTTGGACTCAATCATGAATTTTAGAACATTATCGTAAGCCTTTGTCACAGTAAACTACAATTGTATGCTACGCTCTATGTTATATTTGCTTACTTTACTAGAAGTTATACTTTTTTTTTTGACATTCCAAAGACTTTGCCTCGCTAGATTTTGCAAAGTGCATTCTTTTGGTCTAGACTGGCTAGAAATTCAGTGGTGGCACAATACAACTTAATTCTCAGTGTGCCTTACTTATGCTTTATTTTTTTAATCAGTTTTGATAGCTCTTTCACCTCATTCACTTGAAAGTGAAAAATAGGTATACCATTGGGACTATTCCTTTATACCAGAGGATATTTCCTGTCATAAAATGCAATCGTTTTCTAAGTAAAGTTTTCAAAAAGTGCTCACAGTTCTTCCAATATTGTCTTCTTTCTGTGTCCTATTGCACTTGCATTTTAATGTCTTAAATAGACCATCTGTCGATAAATTCATTATCACCTAGAAGATAAAACTTTTAGCATTTTATGTAGCATAAAACAGGAAAAAGTTAGAAAGTTTGTAAATTTGTATATTGTTAAAAACTTATGTTCTGCACTAAACTTTCATCTGACAACTATGTAACAAACTGTCATGGCCAAAAGGGTTGGTCCTGTGTCATTACATGCTAATATAATTACATTATCTATTTACGAAATCTTTATCTATAATGACTTGCACATATGTATTTATATGATTCTAATGCTAACAACAGATCAATATAATCTCCATCATTATAGGAGAAAATATTGATTTTCTGTACTCAAGTTCAGTACTGTGCACTTTCAGATTTAGTGTTTACTGTGCATTTTAAGTATGAATTATGAATTTGTTAACTTATAGCCTAGGACTGAGCTGTGACAGATATCCAAAGTGAACGTTTTTCTGCAGATGAAAGCTTCAGTATTAAATACATCCATAATAAGATTAGAATTTGTTAACTATCTTGTTCTTCATTTGGCTGTATTGATATCAAAACATTTTTATTTTTAGTGTATGGTATATAATCCAGATCTTAGGGTTTCTATTGCCCTATATTCTAATTTATTTCATTTAATATAAAAAGAAGTCTTTCCATGAGACTTTTGCTTATTCAAAGCAGTAAAGTCAGAAATGTTCGGGGTTGAGAATGCCTGTAGTGGTGCTAAGAGAAGAGAAAATCAGAGTGAGAACATAACTGTCCCGAATGCATGGCCTGTAGAGCCTGATTCAGAAAACAACTTTTGAAAACACGTACTCTTTGTGTATTTGCATCGTTAAGATGTTACATGAGCTGTGGGTTTGTTTGGGTTTTTTCCAGATGTACTGCATCTTGGCTTTGTCAGTTGTTTTATTTGCTTAGATTTGTAGAAGGTGAAAATGAAGCATATGTGAAGAGGTTATAAAGTTGTAGCTTTGTGTTATACACTAGATCAACATCAGGTAATGCAATTACATATTTGCTAAATATTTAGATTGAATTGCCCTTTGTTTATATATGTGGAATATTTTTAAGGTTTTTTTGGTTGCTTGTTCTTTTTCAATGCAGGATTTGGCTTTTTGTTTATAACCACAAATAACAATGTATGTTACTATTGCTTATTTGCGATTTGACATTTTACTGTATTAGGTTAGGTTGTGGGTTAGTGGTGTGTCCTTCTGTGGCAGTAGGTACAAATTGTGAACAAAGGTGGCAGGGGTCTTGTCTCCAGAAAGCACTTAACCCTGAAATAACTGAGCCAAAGAGTCTGCCTGTGCAACAAAATGTTTGGGTGAACCATGAAAATCCTTCAGATGCATTCCCTGGCCTTATGCTGTTCTTTACCTTGCTTTCATCAACAGAAATGAAATTTTGTATATCTTCTTGTCATTGCTTGATGTTTTAAGTTTGTGCTTTTGTATTTCAAAATAAAAGATACTGTCTTCAGTATGAGAGTGTCTCAGATTCTTTCTTACACCCAAACCAGGACTACACATTTCCAGGTCACTGACTATGTGAAACCAGCAGGGTTTTTATGCTGTTGGGAAGTGAGTTAGCAAGTTGTTTCTGTAGTTTGTCCTAGGCTTTGATTGCGCAAGGTTTCTTCTAGAATAACAATAAGGGCAGTATTTCTTAGGAACAGATGCAACTTATATGAGTAAATATATTTTGCACCAGAAATCCATGCTGCTTATAAAATACGTAGTTATACTGTAAAAAACCCCAGTGACTCTTTTAAAAAGTATAAAAGTTTAACTGTGACAGTTTTTGTGATTGTGAGGCTTTCTCATTTGAAGTGTAATAGTACAACTACAAATAACTGTTTTCAAAAATAAAAATATTTGTCTCTGAAGCTTTCCTTAGTCATCCAGAATTCCAATTATGTGATTGTAGAATAGAATCCAAAAGCAAGCATCTGCCAAAAAATAGTTATTAAATGACTGTTATTTATATGCCAAACAGCATAAAGAAATGTAACTTGGGGTCGTTAAAGAAACTTGTCATGTGTGGGCTTACCAACTGACAATTTTTATTTCAGGGTCCATAAGCTGCGTACTAGCAAGGTTTACAATCCTTTCATAAGGACTATTTTATTATAAAGTTCTCCTTAGCTCTTACTCAAATATAGCCTAAATTAAATTAATATTCAGTTGACATGTTTTCTACAATATGTGGTTTTAAGAAATGCAAGTAGGGTCATAAAACAAAAAGCTCAAACTATTGCTCCAGGATTTGTAATTATGCCTTATTTCATGTGTTCACTCTTTCTTGACATTAACAAGAATTTTGGATATTTGCAGAATTGACTCAGACTAAGCATAAACTCTTTTATGTTTTTCATATTAAGTCCTTAATATCTACCTAAATGTGAGCTACCTTCTTGCATTGAAAATACACTCACTGGCAATATATGCACTAATTTTTCTTAATTTGCAATTGCATACACTTTTTCCCAAGTTTTCAATTTTTTTCTATAGTCATGGTCTCTCAATATTCCTAATGTCCTGTTCCACAGTTGGCTAGCAACCTAGTCAAGAATAAGACATAACTGATACATTATTTGTAAATATTTCTCACTTCTATTCTTTTCTCATTTTCAGTGTATTCTACATTCAGCTTCAAACCATAAGAAATAATATCCCTCATGTAGAAGGAGGAAAGAGCTAAACACCAAGAATCTCTCTTGATGTTTATCAGCTAAAAATCACTTAACTGTGATTAGCAGCAAGTTTGGTAAGTAATTTGTAATCGTTGGGTACATCACTCATGATCTGGAGTTGCTTTCCTCTGTTTATTTTTAAATGAATATTCAAGTTCCAACATGTATGGATTTGAAAGGTTGCATGATTCATGTGGTACAGAATGATGGCAAAGGAGCTTAAGTATTTGGTAATAGGGAGAGTACCTTTAAACCTTCCCTCCCACCCCGCCAGCCACTAAAAATGGGATCAGGCAGTCACTGTGAAACCGTCAAATTTCAAACACATAGAAAACAATCTCCCAAGTGATTCAAAGTCCAGGCATTTGCCCAGCGAAACTGGCACATAATGCCTAAACTTCACATTGCTGCATTTCAGCCCCCCTAAAAATAGGCAGTATAGTTCTGAGTTATTTGCATAGTGCTACTCAGTTCCCATTACTGTACGCAGTGGGACACGCACATTGTCATCCATCTTCTGAATATCCTCTTGGGTGAATGGAATGTCACAGGGCCCGGGAGCACCAGGAATGTGCAGCTGCAGGGGAGGTCTGTGTGTCACATACCCACAACATCATTTAACACTGACTTAATAACATCTTACAGTTTCTTTGTAACTTTTTTCTCTTTTGCTTTACTACTTTGCATTTGGGAATATGTAAAAGCTTATGCTTATGGCACTAGCTATCTATTATTTCGTTATTTAGCAGTTCTTTTAATGTACCTTTTTAGGAGACAAAAGTCTGTCTTCAAATACAGGCAAGTAATCCATACACCAAACTACTTTATTCTATCTGGAAAAAAAAAGTAAGAAAATAAATTCAAATGCCAGTAAACACGATTATTAGCAAATCAAATAAACACTAAATTAGATATTAAATTATTTATAAATTGGCAGCTTATATTATAGCCCTATTTCATTTTATGAGAGTTCATTATAAGAGTAATTGACCTAAAAAAAATTAGTAGTTGCAGGCCTTTTTCACTGCTTGTAAAGGTTAAGCTCACATCTGTAACTGTGCTTGTTAACAACTGCTCTCTGCCTTTCAAGCTATCTGTTGACATGGGGAGGGCACAAAATTATTGCTAACAATAAAGGATTTCCCATAGATACCAAAATTTAATTAATTTACATTAAAATAACATTCAAGTATCAAATAGTTTCCAAAGGTAGCTGGAACTCACTGTACACATTATATATAACAAGTAATATCACTCTGCAATGTACTCATCTATCAGACTACTTGCTCATCAGGACTATCCCAATTTTTATATTTGCAGATCCACCTTAGTTCCCAAATAGCACTATGCCAAAGAGGTCTAAAATTCTTCATATGGGCCTGCACAATATCCAAGAGAACAACATGGGCTTCTTTTCCTCACTGGAACGAATATTTGATCATGAATAGCTCACAACGCTGTACGCTACTTGACCATGTCACCACACCACAAATGGTTCACAAAGTCCGTAAGATACAAACTGGTGGAGCCTGGGAATACATCACCTAGTCTTCCCTATGCATCTACTTTTTGGCCCAGCGTCAGAGAAAAAGTATCAGGCAAGTCAGATCTCTGGTCCACTGCAGCACAGCTATTCATATGTACATTGATATAAAGTCATGATCAGAGCTTTCGTAACCCTACTTTGCAGCCTGAATCTCTTAAAATAGAATCACGTAGCACATACGTGTACAGATTGCACTTCTTCCTAACTGCACTTTGTAACTTTAAAGCATACAATGGCCTGCCTCTGCCACGTGATTATTATGCTAGTTGGCAAAAAAAAAACCCAAAACATGTATGCATTGTTTTAAATAATTATGGCATGTCATGTAAAGTATATCTTTCTTACAGATAGCAAGATGATCCTGATACAGTGCATTCTTTCAGAAATTTTAAATATTAATTGCTTTTATTAGTGCCTATTTACATATTTGTAAATGCTGTTCTACTTTATTTATAAAAAGGATTATCCTTTCTGTTTGTTTAAATGGATTTATATGCCACTGAGACATACAGTGTAGTAACTTTTAGGCTTGGAAAACTCAAGTCTCTAAACATGTTTTTATTACCCGTCAGGCAAGATTTCATCTGGTGGCATATACCAGTTAAATATGAACACAAATCACTGCTTCCTTAACTACTTATGCAAATTAATTTTTCAGTTGAGTATGAGGTGCTTATATTTTAAGCTTACCAACTTGATTAATGACTTGGTCAATATAAGCCTTGGTTCACATGGAAAGCATCTGCACATAAATAAATCAAACACTACTTGATAATTTATAATATCATATTTATGCTTCCCCCCGTGCATGCTGAATGATGGCAGTGGCAAGTGAATCAAGTGGGAACTTTACCGCTTCCCAAATGCTACAACCTGAGAATATTTCATAACAAGTTTTCAATCTGGGAGCTGATTAATTTCCTAAGGAAAATCAAACTTAGACACAAAAGCAACCCTGTGCTCGTTGAAAGCATAAAAAAGATGTATGAAGTCAAACTGTTGATGGACAAGGTGTGAGAAGTTGCAGAGGAGTTACAACAAGGGTTGGTGGTGAATGTGCTAGTTGAGACAGAAGTGTGTGCTTAATAAAACAACCACCTACAAAACTGCATGGTCTGTGGCAGCCTTCCTTTCTTCCTTCCTAGGACACCTTTGTGTCTTATTCCATATAAATCAGTACACATTATGTACAGCATAGTGGGACAGGGAACTGAAGAAGCCTGAGCTAGAGCTCTGCAGCTGAATCACAGCTGTACCCGTGTAAGTATGGGTGATAATACCACTGCGTTACACGGCTCAGCCAGTCACATAGTCCTAATCCCAACAGCAGAGTAGGGACATGAAAAGGATGGTACTTAAAAGGTATGACAAACATGAATAATTAATTTTCAGGGAGTGCAAAATGATGTGATCACCTTCACATTTTCACCATCTGTTGCTAAGCAGCATTCTTTAGTCACAAGCTTTGACTTACAAAATGAACAGCAGCCTCCGCACATTTTGCTATTTTTACATTTTAAACTGTTATTTTGCCAAGCTTTCATTATAACTATATTTCAAAATGCTCTAGAATAAAGATGAGTACTGAGATACCTGCATCTCTTGGGAAAAGGTCTCAGTTACTACTGGGGACTAGTAGCCCATGGACTCTTCAGTCTCCAATAAGGAATTGGGAGACCCTCATCTCCTACATAGCAAAGTGCTTTTTGCTTCTCAGGCCTGAGCTTTACAGGAGAAATTGAACTTGCATCATGGAAAAGGCCAGAGTATCATACATTTGGTTTTGTATATTCATCATCAGTTTCAATCTGCATAAACAAAATCCCAGATTTTCTCCTGTCGTGGTGGTGAATTAATTGTATGAATTCTTTAAATCTGTAATAAGGATGTTGTTCCACTGATCAGACACCCATCTGATGCTCTGGGCATTCTGACAAAAATTAAAATTAAATCAACTATCTCTGTGTGAGAAATTATCTCTCTCATTTAATTAGAACTAAAGGGCTGGCTGCCAATGTTCCAAAACTAATACCAAACATCCTCACTGCAACCACCCTCTCCTCAAATGCTTTGATGTACAACCAGGAATTTCAGAAATCCTAGTTCTTGAAAACCAGCAGAAGCAATTGTCCAGGAGTTCAGGATCTTTCACAAACCGTGGGCTACTACTAACCCACTAATAACTGCAATTTAAACACACTACACTGGTAATGGGTTAAACTGGATGAGTAATCATTTTAAAGCTGAATTCACTATCAGCTCTATCTTCTTTGATATTCATGAAATTAACAAATCATAAAGCAGAATAACATTGGCGGTCCTGTGGAGTATGTAGTCTTGGAGCAGAAGGTATCTTCCAAGGAGAGAAAAGACATATTCAATAGTTACAGCAGGTTGTTTCCTACATTTCTACAGAAAAGGCAGAAGGTTTTTGCAAGGTCTGCTAAAGTGGCACCAAGGTGATAAATCATAGCCTTTTCTTGCTAGTCTCTCTACTGGATAGCAGTAAGACTATAGCTACCATCATTAGGGCTGCTTTTTTTTTCCCCCACTGACAAGAAACTGACTAGAGATTCTGGAGTCCTCTGCCAAACCACAGAATATATCCTCAGCTCTCTAGAAAAACATTTCCCAAAGGGATATCCCAAAAGCTTCCCAAGTCTCTTCGGCTAACTGTAGCAACCTTTAGAGCCACACAGTTAACTGCTTTCATACAGCCACCAGCCCAAATCCACACACATTAGTCTACATCTTTTTGTGTCCTTCCAGATGCCTCAGCGCTCACAGAAGCAACAATTCTACCTGGTCCCATCACCCAGCTACACCCCCCAAACTCTGAGTGGCTACATTGTTCTGCCACTGTTTATGCCACCAGTGTTTTGGCATGGACTATTGCCTATTGAATAAGAATTTTGTTTCATATAAATTAATACATCAGCAAAACAGGTTTAACAACCTGGGCATTTATATTCACCTACTGCCTGCGAATAACCATGGACCTACACCTTACATGAGGATATGTCCCAAGCCAAATTTTTTGCAGTAGCAAAAGTCAACTGCGCCTTTCTCCCTCTTTTTGGTGCACCTGGAGGAAAGAGAAGCAAAGACTTTTTTTAAAATTTTTTTCCCCCTCATCAGCTGCTGAGTAAAAGGACAGGAAGCAGGCAACAAAACCTGCAGCCGACGGGCAGGTAGACTCCTGTTGCCAACTCAATCTCATCCCTGCAAGCCTTTGATTTCTGCACAACTGCAAGACTATGGATGAGACATGAAAGAACAGCAGTCTCTGGCATGCTTCCTGCTGCTTAAAGAAACTGGCAGATGAGGGGAAAAGAGGCATGAGGAGGCAGCAGAGATGGAATACACGTGTTCAAAGGTGGGGCTGCACCTACACAAGAGGAAAAACAAGAAGAAAAGGACTGATACAGGGGATACAGGTACCCCACAGGAAGAAACAGGTAAAAAAGGGAAGCTATTAGGAAGATTAGAGGAAAGAAAAGAATGGAAAGATTTAGATAAACTATATATCCAGGCTATGTGTACAGCCAGCAGATTGTAATGAATCATTTTTGTTGAGCCATACTTGACTCCTGGTTTCTGTTTTTTAGGAGATAACATGTTACATTTATACAACAAAAAACTCCCTGTTTAAAAAAATATGTGTGTATGGTAATATTTCAAACACTACAGATATACCTTCTGTTCAGGTACTACAGAAAAAGCTAGCTATAGAAAAAGTTTAAGCAATTTGGTTATAATCGATGACAATGACTGTTGCTCTATATCCTTCTTTTCCCTCTAGTTTGGACATGATGAAAATTTCCTAACAGCAATCTGCAGTCATAGCCTGTATTTGAGCTTCTCTTGAGCTTCAGCATTAATTGTTCCTTTGTGGACTGTGGACACTCCATAGATATGCTGGAAAAACGGAACTACTTTCTGAAAAAAGTACCTAGACAAGTGAACAAGTATTACAGAATGCTTTTCTCAGCGTATCAATTGTAATAATGTGTAATTAAACATCTTAAAGGTTAACCAGTCAATAACCATTCATGTTGAGCAAAAAAACTTCATACCCTATTGTCTAATTTCAACCTGAACAGAAAAAAAAAACAAATAAAGTGGCTCATGGGTGCTTCTGGGTAAAGGCAAATTTACAGAAATTCTGTGAAATGTTTAATTTTTAATCTCGTGCAGAAAATGACTTTATGTATATGAACATGTTCTTCTCAGTGCTTCTATGACAGTGGATTTACAACATGTTCTAAAGCAGCGTTTAAATTTCTTAACAGCTTCAAGACATTCTTATGCCTTTAATAACAAAAAATAAAAAGAATTCTTATGTTTAATATAATTCATTTATATTGCATTTCTGTTTGTAGAGAGGTGTAACTGTATGATACACTTCATCTGAGTGGGTGCTAATTGTGGTTGGCAAGGTTACCTACGAAGAAAAGCTTGTCTATGAATTAACATAAATTTGTTTTAAACTAAGTACTTCAGTTATTTGTGTTAGCAGCTACAAGCTTCAAGTGCATTCTTGGAAGGATGTTACAAATTAATGTCTCAATGCCTGAAGGCTGGGATAATGAAAAAACCACTACTTGAAAATGTGCACTAACAATTTTTAAATATACTTTGCTAGAGTTTACACATAAATTGTTTTTATTGAGTGGTGTATATGAATTTTCTCCCCAGAAAGCTGGTGTGATTCTTGTATATATTTGTAACCAAATATTTATATATCAGAAAAAGAAAAATAGACTAGAAGATCTGCAAAATACAGGCACTGTAAGACAATGTCTTTCTACAAACAACATTAGCAAGTTATTGATAATTAGTTAATAAGGTACACTGGTTATTGCATTAACAGCAGTGAAATTCCATATTCACCTGGAGCTATATGTACAGGCAGGAGTGACAACAAGACAGTCTTAATGACAACAGCTTCTTCTCTTTATCAAGTCATATATGTACTCATTGGTCTAGAAGACATCTAATAAGCCTTCTCTCTTCTAATATGTTTGAGAAAAGAACTACTGGAAAACTTTTGGAAAAAAAATCAAATTACTTTGAGGTGTCACATGTAAGACTTTTACAGATCTATCTCAGACAAGTGCACTAATGATTTTCTTACTACTCTTGTATTTGATATGACTTTGAAATGTGTAAAACCACACAAAACTGCATGGGTGGTTCTGATAATTCCTGTGTTAATTTAAAATTAGTTATATGATATTTTTATTGCATGTTGATATTTTTATTGCATGTTTGTCTTTATCAACAAATCTGAACAGTGTTTACATTTCCAGAACAATCAATTTTTTTCCTATAATGCCTGTACTAGGACTGAAAAGCATCTGTAGTTTCTGAATAATTTCAAACAAATTTTTGCCATGTTTCATTAAATAACAATTCTTCTCTAAAATACACACCTTACAATTGCATGATGAAATACGTATTTGTTATAAATCACATGAATTATTTTTATTTGTGCATTAATTTGGATATGAAAATATTGATACTGTGTCATTTGTCTGATTTTCACGTTTAGTAGTTTCTAACAGCAGGACAAAAGCAACAGAGGGAGAGTTACACCCATCTTTTCCAACAACAGCATTAGTCTCGCAGTTAAAATCATCATACCTCTGCTTCTTGTGCTTACTTCTATGGTAAGAAAGGGAATATAGAGCTCACTGTTATTCTTGGAGGCAAATGCCGAGTGCTCTAGCTGAACTTTTATGTAAGAAGGAGGAAGTATTGTACTTGTTCATGCTCAAGACAGGAAAGGTGGTGCTCAAAAGACAAGAGCTATTGTGTAGAGCTGGACAATTTCCATAGAGCAATTTTATGGGAGAAACTCTTTTTAAGTAGTTATTTGCTGCCTTAAATGCATCCTCCTTTTCCCTGGCTAGTATCAGCATGTTGTTTTAAAAAGCACAAATACCTTCAAGAAATCAGTATCAACTGTGTTTAATGTCAAACTTTTAACACATCTTTATCTCTGATACTTTTTTTTCCCCACATTTTTAGTATTTTGTAGTATTCCCTATCAGGGAATACTCAAGGTATTCTATCATATGAACCACGTCTATACCCTTCTAATCAATTAATTGGCAATGACTTAATACATGTGACAGATGAAAGAACTAGAATAATCTAGACTGTGTTGTTACATTAAAGAGATTTCACACCTCTTGCACAATGTTCCTGTACCTGCTTGTTTCCCCATATTCTGTATGCTCTGCAAAGAGGTAATCTGCATTTCTGCAATAATTATGTAATTTCAATTCTTATATACAAGATAGAAATAGGATTTACATGTTACCGTCACCAGAAATCACAGCTAATTTTTTATGGCTCTGTTTTTTAAATGTGTTCAAGTGTGTAGGCTAACTTAAAGGAAAAAAAAAGTGAAGAGATAGACTGAACTTTGTCAATATAGTCTCTCTGTTGCAAAGAGATGCATTGTGTTTTCAGGAAAATAGAAAATAAAGAATTCTTTATGAATGGAAACCATTGCAAGAAGATTAATACAGCAAATATTCCTGTTATTGAGTGCATTTGAATGAGAAAAAAAGTAATAACATAATTTCTTTGGCCTAATTATCTGACATCTTCAGTACCATTCACACCCAAAATGCTTTGCTAGAATTTACATTCTAAATCTGGTTTCCCCCAATTTCTTTCAGTTTTGTGCGCACTACTGAATTTGTAGGTGAGGATTTTTTGTTGTTATTAGTTTTCCTAGAACTCTCTAGACCAACATTTTACTTTCAAAATGTAAGAAAAATGGGTGTTATAGGAAAGGGCAGCACCAATATTCAAATATTTTGAAGGATAATATACATGTTCTAGGCACGGTCATTGGGATGACTTGATGATGCCTCCTTGATTTGTGCTTAAAGACTAAATGTAAAAAACAGAGACGTGGCTATGTTTGGTTGAATACCTGGTTTGTGTTAAAACACAAATATCACTGGGTAAGAATCAGTTTGTAAACTCTTTAATTAATCCCTACAAATTTCTGACCATGTTGAAAGCATTTTTCCACACAAAAAGGCCTTGAACTAAAGATATTCCAACTGTCCTTCCACTGCACAGTTCTTTTTAACCATATCAGCCTCACCTACTTCCATGTTACATACAACTCCATTACTTCTTCTGTTATTTTTGTTAACAGCAATAACTATTTGGTTTTACATAATAATTTGTCCTAAAATTAAAGTATCATTTCTCTCAGTCTCAGAAAATTATGTTTGGACACAATAGACATCCACTGAATTAATATGTTTATCATTTCTCTGCCTCAGCTTCAAGTTTTAGGACCTTCTCCAAATAATGTAATGGCAAAGCAGGACTAAGACTTTAATCCTTTTGCTATTATAAAACTGTTTTCCATTTTCTTAGAAATCTAAAATTTCAGATATAAATTGGTTTTATTCAGTATGACCTTGAGCATTTTATAATCCAAACTTGATTAATTAAATGCTACATATTAAATTGAGTACTCATTTGCATTTCTGGTTTTAACAGCAGATTCACATCTGAACTATTTTTTTGAAGGGTAATAGAAGTAAATCTGGAGCAAATTACAGGTTTTAATGAGATCTTCACACAGTTCATTGCTAAATTTCTGGGTCATTGCCGGTTTTAGTTTGTTTCTGAAATTGGATAAAATCTGATTAGCTAACTGTAAACTAGAGGAATGTAAGAGGTATGTACTCTGTTTTAAAAGCAAAATAAATAATAACCCTTCCAAACCATCTAAACAATTTGAACAGTTCTTTAAATGTCAGAGCATTAATCTAATTAGTCTACAATCATATCAGAATGTTGTTTAGCATCTTAAACCATAAGAAATTAAAAACTGATTTTTTTTTTTAATGTATATACATGTTCCATTTGTCTGCAGTATCACTGCTGAACACATTGAAAAACCTCTTTGGAGCCCAGAATCATGTTTTGCTTTGTTACCATGTAGCATAAGCACAATGTAGCCTCCTAGCAAGCTCCTGGACACTAACAAATTGCAAATAATAAAATAAACTGTAATAGAACATTGCACCGAGTGCCAGCTCAGTTCTCAGTCTGTGAGCTAAAAAAATGGCAGACAAAAGCATGAGGGCCTGATGCAGTGCACTTATGGAATAGTACTAGCTCAGTATAGTAGGATTCCATTTGTTGGTACAATATTCAACTGCTGCGAGCACAGTGTTGCCCAATCCATGGCACAGCCTCATTACTGTGTGTGTGCGTGCTCACCTCCTGCCTGCAGCGGGACCCTGTGTTTCTCCTACCGCACCTCCTCAAGCGGGCACCACCAGGGTACTAAAACCTCCCGATGGCTTTGGTGTTTGACCGAGCTCAGTCACCTCAGACATTTACTGCTAAGCCTGAAGGGGAAATACGAGTTACGAGTCCCATCTTGTTCGCAGGTGTTTGCCCAGCCGAACCCAGGCCGTACCGTGAGTTCTGCTTCGGATTCCGCTCCGTGCCCCCGCAGAGCTCTGGGAGCCGCCCGGGCCGGGCAGGGCAGTCGGGCTCCGCTCATCCCAGCCTCGCCTCAGCGCCGCGGGCAGCCCGCCCAACCCCGGGCCCCTCGGCTGGGTCCTGCCA
>VZRW01008995.1:1696762-1776593 GCA_013398125.1 Aegotheles bennettii
GACGCGGCTGCCCTGGAGCCCAGCTCACCCCGATGGGTTTGCCCGCTGTAGCGCGGGGCTGGGGTTTGTGGTTCGGGCACACGAGCTCCTGGGGCGGCACCGGGCCTGTACCTCGCTCGCAGCCTCGGACCTGCAGCACCGCAGCGGGGCAGCCGCAGCGCCGGTTCGCCGGCCGGGTCGAGCAGCGGCTGCGCCCGGAGCGGGGCCTGCTGAGGGCTCTGTCGGTTATGTGTGAAGCGCAGGGATTGCGGGCGGCACCAGGTCTGTCAGCTCCGTGTGGGACAGCGTGCGTGTGCGGCGGCTGCGGGCACGGGGCTGTGCGGGGCTGAGCGCTGGGAGCGCACGGGGGAGCGGGGCGAGGAGCCGAGCTGCAGCGCCCCGCTGCCTGCGGCAAAGCCCTCTGCCTTGGCTCTGCGGTGCGGGTTGGTGTGGGGCTCCCGGTGTGCGGGGCACACACTGCAGTGCGCTGCCTCCGTGCGGAGCAGAGGTGATGCTGAACTCCCGGCTGCAGCGGGCCGTGTGGCTGGAACAAAAAACTACAGGGATTAAAATAAAGTGAATAATTTGTTCAATCATGAAGTATCAGACACTTATCTTTTCATGCATATTTCACAAACAGCACCGTGACATTTCATAACCTTGCTGCCCATATGTCTAAAAGGTTCAGACTAACATCCCTCAGCTCAGGCCGTGCTGTGGGTACAGCATGTTCTTAAGTTCCTGTGTGTGGGAAGATGATGACACTTCCAAACACTGCATCTTTCCCTTCATGATGGAAAAACGTCCAGGTTTTGAGTTGATTGATGTTTTAAAGCTCTCAACAAAGGCACAGCTGGCATTTCATAAGATTGTTTTCCTAATGTTGGACACTTTATCTAGTTCTTTCGCAAAGTTTTCTTTCTTCTGCAATTAGTTAGGGCAGATTATGATTTTGTGGTATAACTTTCATTTAAAACTTGACAAAACGCCATCTGGTAATCACACCAGTTATTAAGAAAATAAAAACATCTGGAAAGTGAAAATCTTCAGTACGCTGTTGGAAGTGCAGAACAACTCACAACTTAGCTGTATTTAGAGAATGTAGAAAAATTTACTTAATGATACAGGTGAATTTTTAGGAGCAATCATACAGTAACATGAAAACTATCTTAATGTTTACCATTCTGTTGAGTGAATTATTAAAAGAAAGCTTTCAAGGCAGAGGTTAATACGCACACTCAGCCAAATTCAGTGTTGATATGCATAAAAAGTTGAATAAATTGGAGCCCTTGCTTGTTAGCCTAGAAATGAAATTGGACAGTTGGTGAAATTATGAATTGACAGGATACTGGACAGAGAATATAATTACTTGCAGCTTTGGTTTTTTGGTTGATTCTTAAGCAGTGTTTAGATTACTGATTAATTATTGGAAGGAAGAGGGAATACCTTTTATTGTAGGCCATTTTTTTTTTGCCTTTTTGGTGTTTGTCTTGTGACCTCTTAACTCTTATGTGGTTTTTTTACATGCTTCATTTTTATCCTCTTTCACTGGTACGTGTAGAAACCATAACATCAGCTTCAGCCTTTGGATATGCAAACCTTTAAAAGAAGAAAAACCCCATCTGTTGGGATTCGTGTCTCCAAACAAAAGCAACATTGTGTGGCTGAGCAATGTATGGGACCTTATAGATGATACCTATGGGTTCAAAGCCCAAACTGGAAAACCTCACTTATGTAGCATGAAGCGGCATTTAATAAGTGCCAGTCTTAAAATTAACTGTGATTTTGTTATTTTTTTTTAACTTTTCTAAATATATTATGCAGTAGGTTTCTGTTGACTTCCTGTGTGTCTGTATAGGCATATATGTACACACATACTCCACTAATAAATGAAATGGTGGTGATGGAACAAACATGTTTGAGTTGTTGCCGTAGCAAAAAGTGAAAATGTGGTTGTGAACAGTTCCCTTTTTCTTTATAAAGGTTCCTTCATATTGAAATCTATAGAAAACTAAAATATATTTCTGTTATTAAATGAAGTCATAGTGCATAGATAGAATTGGCACTTAAACCCCCAAGTGTGAAGACATTCTAGCTCTAAGGAATTATGCAAGCTGGGCTTGAAGGAGCTAAGACTGGTCTTAATATATTGAAGTTGAGTTAAAAGGAGTGGGTGTTGCACCTCTTGCACTATCACTTTTGCCAGAAGTAGTTAGAAAGACAAATAAATTACTGTGTTAGAATTTGAGTAGTAATATGAAAGCTGCTAAAAATGAGCTTTTAGAGCATTTTGAAATTAGTTTAAGAATTTTTAACCTAATAAGATACTTTAACATCGCAAAACTGCAAAACCAGAGCAATTTGTATTCTTAAGGTTTTAATTTCTTAGGTAGAATAGAATATGTAACTTTTAAAATGAAAACTCCTTCTGACATTTTTGTGTTTTTTGTTTTTCCTATCTTAAATTTCCAATTGACCAGAAATGTGCTGAACCAAACACTATAGAAGGAGGCTAGAGATACAAGGTAAGTGCTGGATCTTAAATCAGTTAAAACTTTCTAAATAAAGCTGCTATTTTTTAGTGAGCAATGTTTTGCTTTAATTTCTGCTGGTTTTATAATCCTGTTAGAATGGAAGGTTTTCCAAGAAATACTTTCTCATAGAAACAGAAATGTGAGGCTATGTAGTACCTATGTTACAAAAGCTAAAAGCCTGTTATTGTGATGTTTTTGCTTTGCCATTTGATATGAGTGTTTCTTAATCCCCTCTTAGAATTTTGACTTAAGTATTCTTATATTGATTAAATAATACTTTCTCTTCTTTAAAGGACTGGCATGCTTGCAAGCCTTCACAGATTATATTAGACCTTTTCTAAATGCTAATAGTTTTTGTATCGGTAGGTAAAAATTTGGCCTATATAACATTTTGTTTATTTTTAACAATTATTCTGCAGTGACTCAGGCTAGTACCAGCATAGCACCAGAGCCTTTAACAGCACAGGACTTCCAAAGTACCACCAGGCCCAATGTGTTTTCTGCGTTTTTTTTAAATAAATCCAGTTGCAGATTAGAGCTTCTTTCTCAAAAGGAGTAACTAAGAATGTTTGGTGGCTGTTTGTAGAGTGCTATTTCAATAGGTAGTAGGAAGAGAGTCAAGAAGCTTAGTAAAATAAGGAACTTAGGTTATGTCACCTGAAATGTTGTCAGATTTGGAACTGTGTGTCTCTGATATTCAGCTGGTACTGAAATGGTGAAAATTCTGACTCTTTCCCCTTCCTTCCCATCTTTTGTATGGGGAAAAGGGCTTGGGGTTGGGCGGGGGGCGAGGAGGTTTTTATTTTCAGAATAACCAAGACAGAGCATCAAGCTTAAAACCTCCATGATAATTTCTACGAATCCCCCTGTAAGATGAAACGGAGTATTGCCTCCACCTCTACAGAAAAAGCCAGGCACTGCACACAACTTTGAAGGCTAAGAACTGCTCCAGAGAATGGAGGAACAGCAAGACATACAAAACTTTCTGAATATACACAGAAGGTGGTATGTATCTGGAGCATTGATGTATTCCAGCAAACCCCAGAACTGTAACATTCGGCAAAAAAATAGCAACTGGACACACTTAAAGACAGGGGAGCTTCCTTTAACCTGGGGGTAAGGTGTGTTTTAGGGTTGTGTTCAGGCTACGTGAAGAAGAACAAGTTTGATTAGACTTGGCAAACCAGTTCACTTCATGTCCTGGTTTAGTAAATCTGCAACCTTTGTTTCTTACTCTGAATTATATCTGCTACTTTTTTAGCAGTATGCCTAGAAAAGAGATCAATAACTGAAATTAAGTTTATTTGCACTTGAGAACCATGAATGTTTCATGTTTGCTTCATTAAATGAAATTAATCTGTGCTGCATGGTGCTGGGAACCAGTATTCCTGGCATTCTTTCTTAAGCATTTTTATCACCTGAAGTTCAAAAGCCTAAACTGCATAATTCTAATTAAGGAATAGAAGTTTTTGAAACTTTTCTCTGTGGTAAAGATTGACAGCTGCTGTAAAACTACTCTTAAGTGTTGTTGAGGCTCTGTTGAAGCCACAGCCACAAAAAATCTTCCATATACTGAAACTCCAAAGCTAATGCACATTACAGAATTTATTAAATAGTGTTCAGATTACTGTTATTAAATCCAGATGTTGATATAACAGTTTTGCACTTGTGCAATGAACTGAATCTCTGTGATCGTTGACTCAGTAGACAGTATTTTAAGATTTCATATGTGGGTTCTTGGCTAAAGCCATTAATTAAATGTTTGAAAACTGGCTTAAACCTGGGCATGATGCCAAAAGCAACAAAGTGAGAAGTCATAGTTAAGCTCATTTTTGATCTTCATACTGACTAGTGAAACACAACTGAATAAAACTCTAAAAATAGAGACAAAAAACCCCGGTTTTCTACCCTTCTCAAACTATCAGAATTTGCAAGATAATCAGCCCTAATTTATATCCTTGAAAAGGATGCACAATTGTATTTTTATTTCCACATTTTGTGTCTAATGTTAGACGTCTGCTGGAAGGCTAGGGAACAGTTGCCGAAAACTTGATTAAGAATTCTAGAGACATTAAAATTAGTTTGCCAGTTATTCCTTATTAAAAATGTAAAAGAGGTAGCTCATACAAGATCAGCAGAGAAACTCATTAAAATAGAGTTCAGGTTGTTAGTGTATTCCAGTAAAGTCCAGTTAGTACCGATAAATGGTTCTTACGTCTCAGGAAGTGGCAAGTTTCTCAATATTTCCTATAAAAAAAAATTAGACATAGAATTCCCGTTGCTGACATTCTGACTAATTACATTGCTGGCACAAGCCTTAATTTTGTTTCCCTTTATTAAAAATGAAAGTGTATTGTTTGATAAAGTTGTGATCCAGCAAAGCTTTAAGTATGTGTTTATGAGACTAGATGGTTTGTACAATTTTGAACACATGCTTAAAGCTTTTCAGGATTCAGAACAACATGTTAGTAAAGCTTTAGGACAGTTAATAGTTGTAACTTAAGTAAAGAAATCTGCGTGTGAATGTCATTGTGGATGTGTTCCTTCTTGCATCACAGTGTTATAGATGCAGTCAATTTTGTGTGTAAGTAATGTCTCTTAGATTGATGGGTATTCAGTGTACATTGTGAATTATGGTCTTGGTAAGTGTTTATACTTAAATGTTATCTGAGAGGACATCTGATGTCACCGCTAATCTCATTTGTTGTTTTAAAATGCAGAAGTTGTATGTTAACAATATTTTTGTATGTTGTGAATTAGCTATCTTTCTCAGCATGTTTCATTCTTGTATGTAAATAACTCTGGAAGTGTGAAAGCAAAGGAGTGTCTGTGCTTTTATAATTTTTGGTGTTAATCAGGCAGACAAGGGCCTCAGAATGTGTATTTTGAAAATGGAGCTTGCTGAATTTGCTGAGATTGCTATACAGAAATTAATGGAGTCTGTGTTCAGTATGGTTGATCTGAATTGTACCATTTGTGTATTATTTTAGGAGTTTTTGAATGGACTAATAAATTTCTCGACTATTTTGGAGCATTTGTTTTTTTATTATATCATGTTACTTGGTAGGTTATTTTATAGGATTTTATCTACAAAAATATAATCTTAAAAAATGTGATCTTAAACTTTTCTTTCAGTAGAAAATGCAACTTGAGACAGATAGTTAAGAGAAATGCCTTAATGTTTTGCTAATGATTTTCAATATGTAATTTGTAGTATTTGTACAGCTACACTCTATAAATACACTTAATACTAAGGTTTTTGATAAAGACTTGTAAACTGCGTGACTTGGGAAATAATTTTTAAAATCTTCTTGAATCAGCTCTTGACACCATTTAGTAGTGATGTGTCACGTTTTCTGTTAATTGAAATAATTTTTTTTGCATGGCAGTATGCTTGTTCAGACATTTTCCTCTCATGGTTATACTTGTGCTTGCTTCACATCCAATAGAAGGAAATAAATTTTTGTATACTCCTAATGAGAAAATTCTGAAAATAGATAAATTCAGACTCTCAATTAACGTCCCTGTGCAGCAGCATTGAATGCAAAATTGACAGTAAAGCTGTGTGTTTGCATGTCAGTTCTCATTTGTAAGTTTTTCACTATTACAAAGTGGTGGTGTTTTAGTAAAATTGTAGGATTCAATGCTTGTAGTCCAGAGGAGCAGATGAACTCATACTGATTAGTGTACTTTTGCAAACCCTTAAGTAAGTTTTTTCAGGTAAGAAATCCAAAACTTAATCCAATTTTCAAATATTGAAGGTGTTACCAATACTTGGTATCACCGAATACTGAGGAGCTGCTCCCAAAGCAAAGTTGATCAGTTAACAGGTTGTTTGGAACTTGCTGTTATTTCTTCTAAAATTCCCAATGTTCTGCAGTTTGGCTTATCTAGGTTAGGTAACTACTGAGAATGGTCACAACATCATCACACAACTGTGTGCAAAATTACAGGAGTGACTTAAAACCTCACCACTTTCTAGTTAACGTATTACACACTGCAATTTTGTTTGGAGCTTCCATACAGCAGAAGGATTTTACTACCCAGTTCATGAATGTAGTGTGTACTTGCTGTTTCTAGTAAATACTTAATTTAAGAGAAGTTATTACTTTATTATACAGTATTTATTATTTCTGAATTTGTATGGCTTACTTACAGTCATGCTTCTTTACATTAATGTCAAATAATACAGCAGCACTCAAATACTTTCACTTGATGTAAGATAAAGGGTTTACTGAGCAAGTGCTGAGTTTCTGCAAAATGTAAGCCATCTTTATGGTTATAGGGATTATAAATCTTCCAATGTGAATAAAGCTTTAAATAATTCACTCTACATCTGTAGACAGTTTCAACCAACTTTCTTTGCTTCTGTGAATAACACAGTGTAATTGGGGATTTCTTCTGGAATCAGATGAGTGTGGTGAGGCAAACTGTTCTGGCTTTCCTAGATCCAAGTTGAGTGGTTAATGACTCGCTCCTTCCTCTGCCAGATGTTCCACCCTTCCTCTGTTCTGCCAGTTTAACCGTTTGACTGCTCTTTTACCGCGTCCTGTAAAGTAAGCCTGATTTTCAAAACTTGTTGTGCAGAGCTGGGAAAGCAGAAAGGTGGAATCTCTGGGAAAGGGTGAAATGCAGCTGGTAACAACTGACTTAGTTCATCTTTCTCTGCCCTGAGAAAGTTCTGAGCGGGAGCAAACGTGGGCGATAAGGAGGCAAACTAGAAATCGGAAATGGAGGATGAGTAGAACGCTAGAAGGTACTTCCATACCATTCTCTTTCCTTTTCTGCAGACTAAACCAGGGTGATAGTTGACTAGAGGCTCTTGAACATAGGCACAGTTCTAAATGCTGTTTCTCAATTATTTGAGACGGTAAAGGGGCCAGAAGGCAGTCCAAATGATAGAATTCATTGCATCTCTGTGTCTGTGGATTCCTGGCATCTGTAAATAGGCTTTTGAAAGCCTAAGCCAGTCCTTACACTGTCTGGCTGAGGAATATGGTCAAGAGAAGAAAAGATATGGCAAGGAAGGAAGTTATACAGAGCATTTTTAATGAGTAAAGTGGAAACTGAGGCGTGATTTAGTGATATATGGAGGATAGAAAAAAATAGAGAATTCAGGAAGAAGAATCAAGAAGGAAAGCAGGTACTGAAATGATCAGGGGAAGAAATGAACTGTGATCTGATTCCAGAAGAGAAGCAGGTATATTTTCTGTTATGCTGCTGAAAACCAAAAATGTCTAGTATACAAATAAAATTATTAGGTAGGAAAGAAATTATGGCTTGAAGTATTTTTAGGCTCGCAAGTTTGTGAATTGACTGTTATTATAGTTTTGATGTGTTCATGAAAAGAAATGTTCAGTAAGAGCTTTTTCATTAGCATTATGCAGAAGGATATTGGGAAAATACATTAAAAATATTTCAGCCTATGTTTTAAGGATTTTTTTTTTTGCTTACTGAAGCCCATTAAGTTTATTCCACATTTGAAGTACATTTTCAGCTGAGAGAACTATTCAGCCACATAACTTACTGAAACATAATTAAGATGATACATGTTGTCTTTTGGTGGAGCCTTCCATTCCACCCCTGCCAGAGATTTTTGCCTGCTCAGGTTTGTTCTCCTAAACCACTTCAGTTCATGTTAGCCAAGTTAGCAAATGTAACTGTTCAAACTCATTAAACTGATTGAGCTCTCTGTGGATAAGGAGCACCCATGCCAACAGCTGACCCAGCAGTGTGGACAGGATCATCATAACCAGAAATTGAGTGGTGAAAATCATCTGAGAGACTGGGAATTTTGTCAACTAGCGCAACTTCAAGTGGACTTGGTGGTTCTAATAGAAATGCCCTATATTTAGTCACTATGCCATCTGTCCTAATTAGTCACTAACTATAAGGTTTTTTTTAAAAAACATTTGAAGTAGATACTGTAGTGGTAGCAGTGTCCTGTGTTGAATTAAGGAATAACCTTTAGTAAGAGCTGTTTAAGTTTTGTAATAATACAACAAGAGTGCACAGGAGCTTTCTATATTAGTACAGCAGACTTCATTAATGGTGTCTCTTCCTTTTTAATTCAGAAATACCCTGTTCTTTAACTGGGGGGGAGGCGGGGAAAGGGGTGTTACAGACATGGTTTTTTTATATTCACCGTGTCAGTGTTAAATTGATTCTTTGTGTTATTACCTTCATTATAAATTTCTAAATATTATTTTCCTTAAAGATGATCTTTGGAAATAATTAGTCTTAACTGAGTAAAGGAAGTACTTTGTTGCAGTCAAGCTTCCTCATTTTTAAGTCTACAGATGTAAAATTTATATCTTTGAATACAAGAGGAGTTTTTTTCTATGTTTGTTAACTTTCTGTTGAGTGGTTCTTGAGACTTAAAGTGTTTCTGAAGGCCATTATGTTTTTCTTGATCAGCTTATTCTTGGTTATTGCCACTTCTGTGTGTAAACAGAGGACTTTTTATCTCCTTTATAATTGAGGGAGATGGGAATTATGATTATTTTACAAGGGGAGGTTGTATGAAGAGACATTCCCAAGAAATACAGAATTTAGATGTGTTACAGCTGTTAAGTGCAGCAATTTGTGCAGAAATCTGCTGTAAACAATTTTATGGTTGCCATCTATCTCTTTTTTTATTTATTTATTTTTGTAGGGAATGAAATACTGGAACACACAATAGCTTAGCAGATAAGACTTCTTTGAAAGTGGCCTTAGGCAACATAAACTCTCCTGACCCAAAGTTTCTGCCCTAGTAGTCTTTAGCTAATTTCAGTATGGAAAATGGAATTCAAGTTCATTTTAGCTTTGGAGATCGTGAGAAATTGGTTCTAAGAGCACTGAGGGCATGGACTGTGGATTATAGCATTAAACTGTTTAGAACATTAGAGTTTTCAGGCACCATACTAATAACATGCTTTTTCTGGTTGTTTTAGAATATGGGTGTTGATCTGGGGCTTAAGCCTGGGGCTTAAGCTTGATCACTTAAGATCTTGGTTCTTTAATTATAAAGAAACAATAAATGATACTCCTTCCTGTGGTCTTACCCTGTTCACAGAGAGTATTACTGGCCTTTTTAGAAGAAGTGTTCTTGATTTGAGAAGTAAAAGTTTGGCTTTTGTTTAGTAAAGAGTTTTTTGTCTTTAACAAAATTTTTCTATTAAAATCATAATATTATGTTTGTGATACATCTTCATGATTAATTTCGAGTGTTGAGGAAGCTGGATGTTTGGGGGTTTGTGATTTGAGGAGTTTTTTTACCTGAAAGTCTGTTCTTAAATGCATGGAATTTAACATTCTTTTAGTATGTATCCTTATGGTATCTGTAAAAGCCCCCCGCTTCAATTGTTGGGAAGATACTGCAAGGTGTAAATCTGTTCTAACTGATGTAATTGCATTCACATTCTGACCTCTTGTCACTGTTGTATAAAAAATTAGGTCACTTAATATGATGGAGGATATGAGCAGTTGAGCAGGGGTTCATTGTTAGCAAATTTAATGTGACACCTTGTTCTGTTTGCTTCCAAGTGAGGTGTAATAACTTTTTTAACCCTACTATATCAGTAGGTATAACTTGGAGAAAGCGTCAGTTGAAGACTGAGGAGGAAAGAAGTTGTCCTCCTGAAGCCATCAATGTAAATGATAGCTGGTGTTTAAGTGGTGAAACAACAGTGCTCTTTCCCTTTTAAGTGCTTTTTAAAGTTTGTAATAGAAAGTAATGCTTTTAAGCCAAGCAAATAAACATATTTGTCCAGTTCCAGTAGCAGCTTTGGCCATGAGAAACATGAACTATATTGACGTCACTCTGACTGGGATAATGACAGATGCAATGAAGAATAATTTACGTGTATCGAGTAGAAGAGTTGGCAATAGCATGAAATGGTATTATGGGAGTGCCAAAATTTTGTGTCAGTGCCTCTGCTGAGTTGCGAAAGATGAGCAGTGATACCCACACAGCATGCATGTGATGAATACATGCATTTAATGTATGTAGCTAGCTGAGTTATCTTTGGGAGCACTAGGGGAGCCTTCAAAATCTTATGGATGTAGCTCACCTAATGGTTTTGTGTAAGCAGGATAGCAGCACTGTACAAAAATAATCTTAAAACTTCCGTCACCTTTAATTAGCCCTTAATTGTACTTCTGTTGCTATTCAAAATGTGTCAGATCATCCACTGTAAATTCAGTTGTGGCAAAGAGGAGATGGTCCCATGGACTTGTAAGTCAGCCATGTGTGGTACCAGGCCTCTGTTTTCTTTCTAGTTAAAGGAAATAGAATATGTGAAGAAGATTAAATACTTCCAATAACTTCCAAATTAAAAGCAGTCATTTTGGACAGTTGAATACATATCCTAATGCTCTGTCTGCTTTTTACAGGGAGGTTAGGTGCTCATAAATAAGAACAGAAAAGAGGCTACTTTAGATGAACTCTAAGCACTTAGCATAAATCAAATGAAGAATGCATGGTAAATAGCTGCTGCTTAAGATGTACAGATAGTTGATTTTTATCTTTTTAAATGTAAACACTAATCTGTCAACTTCCAAGTCTTTCTTTTGACCATTGGTGGGTTAAATTTTACAAGTTTTAGTTTCAGAAGTAAAGAGCAACAAGTTGACTGGTTTCCATGGGAGCTAATTCATGTTATTGTTTGCATTGCTAATATCTGAAAGTAGCTATGTTGGTACAAGTCAATATGCAGCAAAAGGCTTGTGAAAGAGACATTTTCTAAGTTGTCCTAAGGTGATGAGTAAAAGCTACTTAACAGAGTATCATTTGCATTTTGCACTGAGTTGCAGTTCAGGCATAAACATTTTGATACTTGCAGTATCCCCTAAATTGAAGTTGCTAGTAATCTCTAATCATGCTACATATTTTCAATTCATTTCTCATTAGTATCAATTTTATTGCTGAATGTGAATAATAAGTGAAGTTCTGTCCTCTAGAAGTTGATTGCATTTTTAAGAGGTCAAATATCAGTCTTTGATACACCAAATATTATAATAAAACTTTGCTTATCTCTGTAGCAGTGTCTAGACATAGAAAGAAGCAAAGTATATATTTTTCAAGAAATTTCATTTTATAGAAATGATTGTGTGATGTTCAGTTGTGCTTATGAAGGAAGGTAGAAAGTAGCATGTTCAAGGGGAAACAGTCCTGCAGTTCCTTCCTCTTCGACTTGAATCCTAATGCTTTCCTTGCTTTGTTCAATTCAAGGGCTTGGTTTACAGGCATAAAATAAACAGAATAGCACCTGCAGCTTAGTCATAAATTGGAACATCTTGAAGTAGCTAAGCAAACAAATGAAATTACAGAGTAATTTAACCTTTTCTGAAATGCCTTAGATGCTCTACCAACATTAATTTTTAAAGTAGATCAACATTTTGGCTATCAAAGGACTCTGAACACATAAGGGAATTGTTAAAGATTATGATTCGTTCTATTGATAAAAGTTACTAACTGATTCTTTTCTGAACTGTCAGAATGCCTCTTGTAAAAAGCTTTGTATATTTTCTTTTTTTTAAAAAAATAAATGCCCACTTCTAGGACATGACACCAAAATGTGTAGCAATCATATGATGTGTTCATATAAGTATTTGACCCTTACTCCAGACTTGAGCTATCAAGCGCTTTTATAATAGCAAAACGAACATTTGTGGTTTGATTTTTTTTTTCTATGTTGTCAGCTTTAATTACAGAAATAGATTTCGCTGGCTACACCGTTAATGTTCTATGGCCACAGAAAATGGTGGAGCTCATGTTATCTTACTAATTTCTTCCACAAAGTTACGTCACAGTCCAGAAGAACTGAACTTTTAGGCCCATAAATCTGAGTTGATCTTGCAATTACTTGAAAACTGATGCTAAATGCTTCATGTTAAAACTGATATTAAGAACTTCTGAATTTTTTAAAATTGGAATTCAAATAATTGCTTCTTAAATTATGTGTCACTTCTCCTTTTTTCCAATAAAATGTATTTAATGTAAATGTGTACAGATCTGCAAGGATGAGAAACTAGGAGCATCATTTATTTGCACACCAATCACACCAATAATGCACATGGTTCCTTTTTTTTGCCTGGAGGTGGTACAGGAAGGAATGTATCACCTAGATTTCTGCTGACTCATCCCCTGCCTCTGTCCAGATAGAAGTTATCTTCTATACTTTACATAGTTGATAGTGTGCATTTGCTAGTGTAGCTTACTTCTTTTCAGACTTCAAGCAGTCCAAAAACTCCAGATTTAAAGATTTCCTTCTAAGAATTAGTAAAGAAAATCTCAGTGTAGCATTGTCATCGAAATATGCAAAAGTGTTAAATGAGTTTCTGGAGGTCTTCTAGTGTCTGCTCAGTGGTTATTAATTTAGCTAGAGTAGACAGTTACAAAAATTCAATGTCAATAATTTATTAAATAAAAGAGGAAATGTATCTGAAATATTTATTGGTCCAGCCTTGACTCCATACTCCTTTAAGCAGCATGTTGTTCCAGTCACTGGTATGGTGAGAAGCCTGACAGGACCTCAGTTCTGTTGTATACTTCTGCACACTGTTCTTTAATGAAAAATAGTAACAATGAGTTTCTGATAATGCATAATCCAAGATGATTACTCATAGTTAGTCAGCCGTTGAGATTTCTCCTATTTTTCTGCTTTTGTCTAATTACCTTTGTAAAAATAGCTGTATGATTTAAGTCCTTGTTTGCTGTGTGCTTTTCAGCCCTTGCTGATAGGCAGCAAGCCAAAAGGAGTTGTCCCTTAAACACACTGCGTCTTTTCCTCTCGTTGAAGTGGGTATTTCATCCCTAGTTCTTGTCTCTAGGAAATGACCCCTAGTAGCTTACAGTTACCGTATTGTTTGGTGAACTAAATGTTCCTGTGTATTTTGAATGTGTCCAAGCCTAGTTGTATTGATCCTGTGGAAAAAAAGAAGGTACTGAGCATTCCAAGCGCCTGACCACGGGGACTCGGCTAATTTGAAGATTAGAAGGGAAGTTTGTTGTAGGAGTATGCATGCACTTGAGAGGGCCAGCTGCATTCCGAAAGCATAGTTCTTGCCATGAGATGAGAAGAAGAATTGCCAAGTTAGCCTCATGTAGTGACTTAGCACATTATCTCAGATACAAATCATTAATGCTCACTGTTCAAATTGAGGTAATATTTGAAACAGTAACAGTCCCCTAAATGCTTATTACCACTCTACTGTTAAAGATCATTGTCCCCACTGTACAGATTTTCAAGTCTTTCTAGGCATTGATAAGGAGATCCAAGACCTTAATGCCAGTGACCTTCATTGGCATTGTTAAGCTGACCTGCTGGATGCAGGTCTTTTCTACTGTTTCCTGACACATTGCAAAAAAAATCCCAAACCCAATATTTTGCAATTCTGCTATTCTTCCCACTAAAGATTCTGGTGTATTATGAACTGCTAGCTGTATCGTTTAAATTTTTACTGAGTTTTGTAAATGGAGAAGATTAAATGTAGATGATTTGACTGCTAAATTCTGTACTGGAGCCTGGTATTGCTAATACCTAATCTGGTGTGATTATTAATAATTTGATACTGCACTATGTATAGTGACCTAAGTTCCTTGCAGGTGTAAATGAGTGAAGCATTTTAAGGTGAGCCATTTGACTTGGCCAGAGTTTGAATGCACCGTGATTCTTGAACTGAAGATTTCAGTAGATTTCTAAAATAAAAGCTGATTTACTACCTAAGTGTCATCCAGATTTCACAGTTTGTGCCAAATAAAATACCCGTTCTAGTGTCTGAAGTGGCAGGGAAGTATGTATTTTCCCCCCTTCTCAGATTTTTCTAAGGAAATATGCTTTGTCTTTTGAAGATAAAATGTTTAAAAATAAAAGAAGCGTTTGTCTTCAGCAGTTAAGAAAGATAGCAACCACCTACAATCTGTGAGAACACTTACATAAGACTCATGCACTGTACAGGAATTCTCCCTTGCCAGTGCTGGAACACTGTTTCTACGTGGTTGTCAGATAAATGTGAACTAAAGCCTTGCTTGCTGTGCTGGTGCATATTCTGTTTAGATAATCTATTCTGAAGGTTAAGTAAGAAAATAATTTTGTTCTAGTTTTCACGTTCCTGCTCTTAAATATTCTGCTGAATTCTGTGTAAAACAAAAAAACCCAAACAAACCACAAACCTAAAATTCTTTGGGACTATTTGAGTAGAGTAGTTTTGTTTTCGTTGCTGCAAATAAGATAGTATTGTACTTTCCAACACTTTAGAAGTATAAATGTTTTTCATACCAAACAGAGTGATGGATCATACCACTTAATCAACCTTTAAATGTCTTAGTTTCAAGGAAGGCAGTGGAAATCCCTGAAGTGACAACTGATTTGTCTGTCAAATTAGCCTTGTATAAAATGGTGCTTTCTTGGATTATGCAGAGTAGAATATTGAGACTTTAATAGTACAGATACATTTTCTTTAAAATTGTAGTTTTCCTGTATGTGTTTGTACTGTTGAGTTTCAGTTATGTTTATTAATACACTTTTGTGTATTGGTCTGCTTAAAGTCAGGGGTTACATGAATAATGGTTACCATCTGTAAATGCAGGTGGCAAATATGAAATAATTTTTCAAGATTGAGGAGGCTTCAAATAAACAAGAAAGGGGAGGCAAATGTGTTATCTTTAATAGAAAATACAATTGTATTGTGGTACATTACATTCTAAATCAGTTAAGTTTCTCACTTTTGCACGTGATGACTGGATAAAGTATTTATTACACAGGGTTGGATTTTAATCAGGATGAACTAATGTCTTCTACTGTTTTTTGTGTTTGAATTGCTGATGTCCAAACCATCATTTATGTTAGAAATGTCAGAATGAAATATAGCTTTTGAAAACTGAAGATAGATGGGAGATGTTCTGCATATCTAAAGTATATTTTCATGTGAAGTAAAGGCTGCTGGTTGTAACCTGCAGCTGATGATAAAGCAATTGTATGTCTTCTCCAGCTGTGCTAAAAAATAGTAGTGGTTTATTATCTTATATATACATCAGTGTAAAAAAGATGTTGTTTACACAGAGATGTCTTTTTTTCCTCTTGTCTATTTCTTTGTTGTTGTTGTTGTTTGGAAAGTTATTTCTAAAAATTATTTTTATTTACATTTCAGAATTACTTTGCTAATCAATAAGGAAAACCGTGTGCCTAAGAAAAACTAGTAATTTTTAGAAAATCAGCAGCTGAATTCTCCTTTAGATTCTAATTTAATAAGAGAGAAGAGTCAATCATTGTTTATATTTTATTATTGCAAGTCTCCAACTTGTCATCTTTATAGTATTGTTTAGATGTTTTATTCATGGATTCAGTAAGGATGATTGATTGTCATTGATCATAGTGTGTCTGAGCAAGCTCTTGATGATGTAGGCCACAGACTTTTTTCCCCCTACAAAAAAACCTTGTGTTGGGTGGATGTGTGTTTTTTAGGGGAAGGTTGAGAGAATTCGTTGTTCTAAGCTCAAAATATTTCTGTAGTCTAATACTGTAGCAGTTCATGACTAAGTTTGTGTACTATATGGAACCATAGTAAAAAATGGGATCTGAGAGTCACAATCAACAGTATTGTCTTTGTTAAACAGCAAGAAGTAACAGTCACAGGTTCCAGCAGAAGAAATTCTGTTTGGGGCAGACGAGTGGGGTGGGGACAAGGCATTCACAGTGAGGTTACCAAGAGATGGTGGAATCGCCAGCTTTGGAGATTTTCAGAACCTGACAAGAGAAATTCTTGAGCAGTTGATAGCCCTACTGGGGACTGGACTAGATGACCTGCAGAAGCTCCCTTCTAACCTGATTTAGTTAGGTTCAAACCACAGATGAAGCACATTTTGTGTGAGAAGTCAACTTGTTTTGAGTTGCACTGCTATGCTACCATCAATATAATTTAATATGTTGCATATAATTCTTGCATGCCTGGTTCTTAGCTGAATCTGGTCGTTAAAATCACATTTATGTATATTACTGAAATGAAAATCAAGAAATGAACGTTTAATTTATCAGTGTGTTGCAGAAGTGATGAAAGTTAAACTAGTTTAAAGCAGGATAGTTATCTGTCGTGGGGACAAGAGTTAGTCAAAGCTAACATGCAGCATAATAAATGTTAAACCTTTAGTACAAGAAGGTGTTTCTGTTCATTTCTTACAGGTTTAATGGCATGAATATAGCTAATGTGGTTTAATATCTTTGAAAAGTGACTCCAAAGCATAACTCATAGCTAATAAATTGTGGATAGAATGCTATGAACATGAGCAGATAAGCAGCTAAATTTTCACTTAAATTCTGCTCTGAAGAGGCTTGCTTGGTTAATAATGTACTTAATTTGTATGGGTGAGTGGGAGTTTGAGAAGAGTTTAATGTCAGGAAATCAAATGAGAACTGGGTAAATTATGCTTCTAAAAGCTAAGAACAAAGGGGAAAAAATCTTGCATAACAGTAAGTTAATGTGTCTTCATTTAATGTGAAAGCACCAATTGGTAACTGTGGAAAATAAGGAAAAATATGCAGTTAACCATCACAATTGTTCTACTGAGGTATATATCAAGCTGTACTTGCTTATGTTTCTTATTTTTAATTTTGGCACTTTCAGCACCATGATTCTTTATCCGTTTTTGTAGGCCATTCTTCGGTGGTTGTGATAATTTTTTGTCACCTTGATGTTTATCAAGTAACATTTTAAATGTTTTGGGTATGGTCATGGAAACACATGTTGCATTTTAATAATCTTTCAATACACACCCCAACATGTGCAGTATTTATATTCAGCATACCTGAAGTTTGAAATTTAAGGTTGAGAATGGGCAGCAGTAGCGTTTCTTAAGAAAATAACTAAAACTAAACAATTCAACAATAATAAGACATTTCTTTGGTTTTATGGATCTTCATGAATTGTTAATCTTTCATATTGTTAGAGTTTCCAAGAATCCAGGGATAGACTTCATTGAAGTCCATATTGATTTATTGAAATTTTAATGACTAGATAGAGTTCTGTGAGCTATAAAAAGCCTGTGCCAGTAATTCATACTTCAGTCTCTCCTCACTGTAGATTAAGTACCACATTAATGCTAGAAAGAAAATAAATAATAAATTGGGAGTTTTATTCTGCTCTGTAGAGTATTTTACAATAAGTGGGTAGTATGCTATAAAATTAATTTGAAAAAATTAATGGCAAAAAGCCTTCCTTGCTGGAGAGACTGAAGATTAGCAGGTTCTAATATAGTTCTTTGGTGAAGTTCTGTATTAATATCAAAGTTGATTTTTGGTCCAAAAGGAAATCGTGCAGTCCTTCAGTATATACTAAAAGCTGTTTGTATGTTATCATGTGCATTCAGCATTATTTAATATAAGCTACTGAAAATAGAAGAATGTTATGCTGATAAATGGGCTGTGTCACTTGCTAGAAGGTAGTGCACAGATGCTTCCGAACATCATATCGAGAGTTAACACTGTAACTTTTCTGTCAAAGTGAGCAGAGAAACTGTCCTGCTTCTCAGAACCAAATGATTGTTAAATCCATTGCTTAACTATGTTTTTGCAAACCTGTAATATTTGTAGAAAATTAGTTGATGATGTATAAATAATTTTAAAGTTGAATTTTGTACGCAGAGGAACTGAGCAAAGCAAACAAACAAGGTAATGTGTCTATGGGATTGTTTTATCAACTATAGTGTGATTAAGATCCCGCTTGCTCTCCCTATCTCCAGACAGTTAGCACAATGGATCACCTGGGGACAGCGGATGCTGAGGATGACTCTGGATCACTAACCCGGCTTGCTCCTAGCCCTCACAGCGAAGCAGTTGCGCATGAGTTTAAGGAACTCTCATTGCAGCCCAATCAATACTTGCCTCCTCTCAATGAACGGAAGAATGGTGAGTGCAAAGTGACTGTTCTCCTTTTCTCTACATTGCTTAAATGTTTTCTATGGGAGTAATGATGTTTGTTTGATTTCTTCAAATGATGCAATAGTTGACTCTCTCCACTTGCTCTTACCAAAGTGTGTTATGTGGTGTTAAAGTGCCTGCAGTGTTTGTTACAAAATCCGTCCTGATCAGCTTCACTTGTCATGACAGCTTGTAGGTCTGACTTTAAAACCCCAACTGGAATACTTCATTGAGGCATATAAAATGGAGTTGTTTATATTATTAAATAGTTTTAAAACTACAGCTAGTGTATAATAGAAGTATTAAATATTTTTGAGAGTTCAGATAATTATCAAGAACAGATTTTTTTTCTGCAAAAATAATACAGAATTGAAGTTTCACATTGTATCCCAGAAAGTTTAATTCACCAAGTAGTCTAAGGTTGAACAACGAAAGAAAAATAAGGTTTACGTTTTGGGAATCTTTCCAGTATCTTTCCTTGTTGTTGATGTTGCATAGCAACTTAGGAAAAAAGTGTTTCCACTGTTACAGTAAGCATCAGGAAGAATTAGGTCTGAATCCAAATGTAGGCTCATTTTTACAGTTGAAAGGGCAGGAATCTTTTTTTTTTGGTGGTGGTGGTTGTTTGTTTTCTCTCATTAATATCTTCTAATATTGAAGATTTGTTTTCCAATAAATAGCAGGAACACTGAAAGTATGTAATTTAAGTATTTGGGTTTTGAAGCATTTTTAAAAACGAGTTTAGCTATTAATTCAGTTGTAATAGTGTAAGCATTATTAAATTAGAATAAAACTATCTGAGTATGGGGATATATATTACTAGGCTGTATGTATATCAAATACCTGGGAACAGGTCCAAGTCATGGTATTCTCTGTTTCAGAAAGACATGGAGTGTTGTCTGTAACAAAGATGCTCCTGTTTACACAATGATCTTTAGTCTTTCACTTTTAATTCTTCTGTATGGGACACCTGGTTCTTTTCTTAGGCATTCTTCCCATAATTTGAAAGTATTTTTGTGTTTTCATGAATTAGTGAAATTCTTTATAGTTACTCTTCATTATTTATCATAATTCTTCTTCTGATTTAGGATACTTTTGAGCATCTGTCCATAGAAAGCATCAGGCTGCCCACAAACATTTTAATGTCTCCTTTGAGGAAGAGATTGTATGAAGTTCAGTAATGGGCCATGGCTTCACTTAGTCTGTCACAAAAGATGCAGATGAAGTCATCTGGCTGGGCTTGGCCAAAAGGTTAGGCATTGTTTTCAAGGCCACTATTAACACAACCCTATTGCTTTTGAAAAGGAAAAGGCTCAACAATCTGCAAGGCAGATTGAGAAATCATATAATTGAGGAATTTTTGGAGGAACACGGTCTGATAGGCATGATAAAGAGTGGCTGAGGGACACTGGTGCAATTTCCTATCCTTTTCAGTTTTATAGATCTTTCTAATGTTGTTTAATCATTCTGCCACTGATAGGATGCTGCTTTAGTACTATTTAAATAATTCCCAATTTAACTTAAGAGGAACCTCCTAGTTCTTCTTCTGTCCTTATGCAAAAGTTATGACAACATCTGACTTCATACTGGCTGGCTGCTTTTGTTCCTGGAAGAAATGGATATTTGTGTTCAAATTGCTTTCTTAGAACAACAGAGAGAAGCTTGGGTACGGTCATCCTCCAGAGCACCCAAACTATTGTTCACGCATAATTTCAGATTTAGTAATTTTGGTTAATTTGGTTAAAAACAATTTTTTGTAGAAATCATGAAAGAAGAAAATTTGTATCAATAAAATTAGAACTTGATGGATTCATATTAGAAGTTATTTTAATATTTAGCTTTTGGGTTTGCTTTGTACCAAAACTAGATTTTCAGGAGCATTTTAACATGTCACTGTTTTATAAAGTCTGTAAGCATTAGAGGTTTTAGTACACAGAAGTAAAATGGCATTTAATACAAAAAGATCTGAAATGTGTAAGGTTGAATATTTTTATGCAGTAAGCATTATGCTTACTGTGAGCTTTGCTAGTGATCCTTTAAACCTTTTGTTTACTTGAATGAGTCTTTTGGCAGTAGTCCAGTAGAAGGCTGAATTATTCTAGTACCGTTCTGCACAGTGCTGTTAAGCTGGCTTCCATGAGTTAGTACAGAAGCTGCATTTCAAGCTTTTCCAACGACACTAGACGTGTGGGAGGCATATGCTTTGGTTTGGTTTTGTTCTGCATGGAGGTAATCACAGCAGGGTAACAGAAATGTACAATGAAATGGCACGCGCATGCCCCGTAAGGCAGCAGTTATTTGCAATGTTACCACTTCAGCCTTTCTTTCTATATTTTGCTCCTCTTCCCCTTCCCCGCCTGCCCCCAGAGATTACAATCATGCAGTAGAGCTAGCGTAAGAGTTCAGGTGAGCATAGCTCAGTATTTTTTGGTGCAAAATTTCATGGTTTAGATTAAGCTCCACTGGAACTGTTGTCCCTTGAGCTGACAAGGGAATGCATATGCTCTGCCAACTCTGTTGAAGATGTCGTAACTTACAGTAGAGGATCAATAACAAACAGTTGGAGGGCAGTAGCATCTTAAGCTTCTGCAGCCATTTACTGTGTGCATGTGTTTACTCCCTGATTAAAGGATAATATCTTTGGGAAGCAAGAGAGAGAGAAGGACAGCAACATATTCTTGTCCTCTCAAATGTCATTTTTCAGACAGATGTTTTCCATCATAAAAAGTCTGTGACACACAATAACCAGTTAATGTTTCATATTTTAATAACAGGGCAAGTAAGGGGAGTTTTCAAGCTGATTTGCTAGATAAGGGTTTTATTGCAGGGATAAAATACTTCAACTGAACCACCTCTAAAGCAAACACTTTAATTATTTGGGGTTAGAGCAACAAACTGTTCAGAGAAGGTAAGCTTGTGTATGTATTTGGGTATAATAACAAAGAATCATCTTTCCTGGATGTTGTATGTTGGTCTTCTGGACAGTCACAATTTTAACATTTCCCTTTTGAGCTGTTTCCAAGTTAACAGCTGTGAGCAATACTGGATTACTAATTAAATTCAGTTTCTCAGTAGTCTGTATCTTTCTGCATAATTAAGCAATGCATGCAATGTGTTGATCTTGTAAACTTATGCCCTGTTTATTGCAGCATATTATCATGCCTGTTCTCTTGAGGCCAACTCTTGTTCCACTTGCCAAAAAGCAACAAAAGTTACCTTTTTGTTGGTTCTGCTTGTCACCTACTGAGTGGACACCTAAGACATGCCTGTGATCCTGGCAGTCTAATGGCAGCCACTGGTGTATAGCCCATGTCTGTCATGTGAGCAGTTTGGTTTCTCACATAAATGGAGGATGGGAAACAGAATGCCATGGCCTTAAAAGCTCTTGGTTTGCATCCCTGCCTGAAGGGGTGCTAGGTTGTGAACACTGTATTTGCTTTCCTAGTCAAGCTGCTGTGTTCTTAGGAAGGACAGTGGTTGGGGGAGGACAAAGGTGACACAGATGAGGCTCTTCTTGAGGAGCAAGAGGGAGAAAAACCGATGATGGTGTTATTTGGCTGGACTGCAGTGGAGGAAGAATGACAGGGTAGCAGGCATCATGGCACAGCTGAAGTACTAGTCAGAACAATATGTTGCCCACACATTGTACCACAGTTTCACAAGCTTCTGTCTGAGAGCCAGGAGGTGGCAAGGGAGGGAAGGATAGGCTGTCCACTGCTGACAGCAGGAGGGTGGATGGGAATGATGCTGCTTGCAGCCTTCCAGCCTGCTGTTTTAGAGCCAAAGGGTGGGAAGGGATTGCACATACAAAAAAAAGGAAGCACTGGATGAGCGAAGCTTTTTGCAGGCTGAATTAGTACTTTCCCAGAATTGATGAGCGTATGACTTCGGCTGGTAGAGGTAGGTGTGCAGGTCTGGGTGTCAGGAGCCATGCAATCAGAGTTGTTTCAAGGTACTTGTAAAATTAAAAGATCCTAGCTTCTGTGTTTCACAGCACCCTCTCTTTGCAGTGGCTTCCTTGACTATCCCACTGTGCCAGAATCCCCTTGTGCCAGTGGCCACTAGTTTCTGAAAGAGAGACATGTAAGTTACTCTTGTGCAGTCACCATGCACAGATGAGAGCCTGGTTATATTCTTGTAAACTGGGTAGAGAATTGGTTGGCTCCTGTACAGGCCATTGATTGTCCCTCAGTACTCTGTAGGTCTGCTTCAGCTCTTTGTCTTGGCTATAAATAATTTCAGATTGTGAGTGTGCCCATTCTCTAACCTCTGCATTCGTGGAGAAATGGTTTTGTTCCAGCTAATGGAAGCTAATGGATGCCTGCTTCTCTAATCTCAGAACCAGAACAGATATGGGATTGCATGCTGGTTGTTTGGGGTTGTATGTCTTGTACTGGAGGAGGGTTGAAAAGGTTGTGATGTGCCTACATTGACTATCTGCTGGATCTCGCCCTTTGATGGCTAGCAGCTAATATTCTACAGCAGAATTGAACTGATTGAGAAAAGAGCTGAGTCTCGGATGTTTTGTCAGGAAAAAAGCCTCGGGACAGCGAAATCTTAAAGTAAAAGCAAGACTGGTAAAATCTCTATTAGAAGAAATTAGCCCAAAGAAATAAATGCCTGTGGCTGCATTCAGGATCAGTGATATTGAGGAGCAAAGGCCTTGAGGCACTGAAGGTCAGCTGAGAAGTCAGCTTTCTGTGGGGCCACTAGAGCTTGTGGGAACTTTAGTGAATTACGGTGAAGACGCAACACAAACACACACCCCTCAAACCAAAACGAAAAAAGCACAAATCCACACCAAAATGAAAACACTCTAAATGATGTATGTCGAGTCCTCCTAAGGGACCAGTTGAGCCAGCTGGGAGACAGACAGTTATCAAAATAACTGAATGAAATCTACATCACACTTAACCTAATGATATTACTTAAATAAATTTGATGAACCAAAGGAATTTTTCTGGCATTTAAAAGAGTCATGGATATATTAGTTTGCCTGTTATCTCTTATCTTCCGCTCCCTCATTATGTAGCACTAGTAACATACATTCTTGGCATAGCTTTATGGCTTCTGAACAGATTCTTAATCCTCTGTGCAGTTAATTGATTTGAGGCTGCAAATTTGATACTAAGGCATCAGGTGAAATTTGGGACGTTCTCCTTGTACCTGTGTACAACGGGTTTTTTCCACTCTTTTGAGATCTGTGATTAGGCATATTTTTTCCTCTCCTAATGGTACAAAGGTAGGTTACTGTGCTTAGAAGTTATTTTCCTGAGAGCATTAGGAGAGTTGAAGTGGAGGAAAGATGGCTGGTGGAAAGATAAGAGAACAACAAGTGGAAAACTTAGTTCTGATAAAAGTAATAGATTGGCACAGAAAATAATTGGAAATGTCAACTTAAATTCAGCAGTTTCATATTCACTAAGCTGAAAGTAATGAGATCTGGAAACAGCATACAGATATTCTGATTAACAACTTCCCCACAACAACAACCAAACAAACCCAAACCAGAAGTAAATATGTTTTAAAAGACCTGTATCGATATAGAAGTAGTATACAATTTATATGTTTACAATAGAAGTGTGTGTGTGTGTTTGTGTGTAGGATAGTGTATATATAATGTGTGTGTGTAGAATGGTTGCCCAGAGAGGTTGTGGAATCTCCATCCATGGAGATACTAAAAATCTGACTGGGCGCAGTGCTGAGCAACTTGTTCCAGCTGATCATGCTTGAGCAGGGGGTTTTGTTAGGGGATCTCAAGAGGTTGCTTCCAACCTCAGAAATTCAGTGATTTGTCTTTCCTTTACGGTTTTAATAGTCCATGGAACATCCAGTGCAAATATTCTACTAAATAACCCTTTGTAAGAACACACAGCATATTGTAATTAATATATAATTGTCTCTGTGTTTGGGGTTTTTTTTTGGGGTGCTGTGGTTTTTTGGGGAGTTTTTTGTTTTGTTTTAACAAACAGTGTCAGCAGAAAAAAACAAATGTCTTAAGGTGTGGATTCTTTTGGTCTCCCTGTAAATATTTGAATGTTGTCTTTATCAGTTATGAGATGAGAGAGCAAACTGAGTAGGTAGTGATTTCCCAGTAAGTCTGTCTTTGTCATTGGTACTGCCAGTTCCCACAATCCTAGCATTCCCAGGGCATCAGTCAGTGTCTACAAGGAACAATTTTAAAATATTAAAGCATGTGAAAAGACATACAGGCCAAAACTCAGAGCTCTCCAGGGACCGTGACCTCTTAAATGGAATATATTCTGACATTTTCACAGGCTACTTGAAAGAATTCCAGCAGGGTCATTCCATTTGGTAAACTTCTAAACAAACATGCTGTCATTTAAGTTTGATTTAGAGATTTTTATTTTTTTTTTAATTATCTGCTTATTGTGAAGAGATTAACATGGGAGACATGACCTGTGACTGACTCAATTTAAGGCATCTGGTATATATGAAAAGACCCTGTTAGAGGGCTTGGCGTTTGAGTGATTACAGGAGATACGGAAAGTATGTTTTCCTTTAAAGAGATCTCTTGATCAAACTGTCTTATTCTGACCTCTTTTTCTGTGAAATTCCTTGTGGATAACTAAACGCATAGCTAGAAAAGAATGTTAATTTTAAATTCCACTGTGTAATTTTTTAAAATTATTAGAACTAAATCCTAGCTGCATATGTTACCGTTGAAATGTTGGCTTGTGATACTGCCACTACAAGAAGGTGACTGAACAACAGAACTGGTAATTGATGTGCAGTACTTATTATAGGAGCCTTTTGCAATCACAGGTAGCATGGTGGATGACCAAATATTGTCATTTAAAAAAAAAAAAAATATATATATATGCAGTTAAACATATACAGAAATATTTTTATGTATATTATAGATATGCTTTTAAAATATTTATTTATTTAGGTATCTGTATGGGCAAGGCTGAATGGTAGGGAATTTTCATTTGAACAGTGATCCCTGCCAACATATGTCCTCCCTTAAAAGGAATTTGTGCAGACTTTAGTGGGAGAAGAGAAGCAGAACGTGCAGACTTCATGAATTTGATATCACTGTAAGTGTTGGGGATTTTTCTGAGAAAAGTAGCTGAGGTAGGTGGTGACCATAATTTGGATTGTTTGGGTCTTTGTTACCACAATGTTGGATAGAATAGGCAGAAGTCTCCAGTCCTTCCGAAGTAATCCTTAGTCACAGCATAGGACACAATGCTGCTTCAAAACTTACTCATTTTTTTCATTTGACTTTTTGAAAATACAAACAGAAAGATATACTTGATGTTTTACTAGCAAAAGAACATGAAGATGACAGTTGAATGCTTTGGGTTTTGTATATTTATCTTAAATAGAAGCATAAGACTGTGTGAGATTTACTGCTGTGTTGTTTGACAAATGTCTTCAGTGTTTAAAGCAAAGAATTTATGTACTGGTATAGAAAAAAAAAAGGGTTTTTTTCTTTAACAAAACAATGAGAGAATAGAAATCTATTGTAAGTGGTAACAGGGGGACAGGGACGGATGGGACACACAAACAAAAAACCCCAAAGCTAAAATATTTAAGTTACAGTTTGAGGTGACAGTCTTACTGCTTAAAGAAGTAGTAGAGTAAATTATAACAGGGATTATTTAAATGAATGTTTTGGTTTGTGTAGTCAGAGCACTGTTTCCTTATGTTAAGAAACTATTACACAGCGATAAACTGGATTATCCTAACAATAATAAAGGACCAAGAAATTCATCAAGGTGTGCATAAAGCCAAGATGAAATAAATGTAATTAAGATTTTTTTCCCCACTTCAAAATGTTGTGGTAGTGAAATCAGATTAAATACCTAAGACTGTTGTAATTTTATTTTATTTTTTTTGTCTTTTTCATCTGTAGGTTGGTTGTTTTTTTTTATGGGGCTGCAAAGGAATGAGCTCGGTTTGATGTGAAGAGTGACAATGTACTGTTAAAGCAATTGTTGCTTAGTTACTTCATGTTTAATGGGGTTGTAAAGTTGTTCACAGTTAGTGATCTCACTCACCAGATCACTGATACTTAAGAAGATAAAGGGTCTGTTCTGAGTGGTAGGCAAGCAGGCGCTGTGGAGGGTATGATGTTGCTGCATTGTTTCCTCCTGTACTTTGTGACTTTGGTGAATATCTATTAAGCACTTCCTCTTTTTAAATGCTTTTTCTGTAGGCTGAAGGTTGGCAGAACACTTGAAAATCTGTGTTGCAGGAGAATGGGAAGAAAAAACATTACCTTAGATTAAAAACAAATGTGTTTATGAAAAACTTGTGCAATACATTGCTATTAAATGAGATGTTGCTGGATTTTGGTTTATGGAACTGGTGGGGATGTTCCATTCTGCAGTCTTTTTTCTTCATTTCACCCACTTGTACACAATATAGGCAACTTAAATACATTGAAATTAAATGAGAGGTACTTCTACCCTCTGACGGTGATGCGAATTCCAACAGATTGCATTTTTTATTGAAACAAAAAGCTTGTTCTGTATCTTTTACTTCAATTTCTGGTTTTCATACACTGATGCAGTTTGTAATTGGGTTTAAACCTGTAATCAAGAGATACAATATGCACTGCTTAAAATTTTCTTGTAGCTGAAAGAGATACTTTTGGTTTGTTGTTTGATAGAAACTAGTGTTTGAGCCACAATTTTGTTTTGAATTCATTACAGGTTTCTTTATGATCCTCAGTGTCATTTGAACAACTGAGGATTGCTAGCAGATGAATTTAGTACTTGAGTGTGCTAACCAGCTAACAGTGTGGCTGTTCCTTCTAGTGCAGTTCTTAGGAATGTCGCTTAAGAAAGTTGCTCATAAAAACATGCACTTTTCCCATGTTTCAGTGCTGCATCTACAGCTACCTAGCTGGCAGTTGTGAGATGTCCCCAGGTGCCTGTGAAACCACCTCAGAATTTTAGACTTTTCTAATAAACATGTTGAGACATGGTGATTATATTTTCTTTGAAGCCTTGTCACTAAAACCAGTAGAACTATATTGTTGATCGCTCAAGTAACCATTATATCCAAATTATCAGTTGAGCTTGGATTAATGCATCCTCAAGGCTACTGGCAAAACAAGATATTGTTGGAAGATGAGGGTTTTTTCACGATGTAGAGGATAAATGTCATTCTTTGTGCAGGGGTTTAAGAGAAACTCCCTGGGCAGAACATCCAGGCGTTTTCAATATTCACAGTGTAAGTGAATCTGAACAAAAACTATGTTCTTCCTCGAAGGCATCTTTTCTTCTGCTTCAGTTGTTATCTCTGTCCCCACCCCAACTGTTCAATGTGGTATAGCATTTATTGGCAACTACAACGTTTGGTTACATGGAAAACATGCAGCATCATTTTGACCATTCATCTCTCTTACTCTGCACAAGAATTTCATCATTCTTACTTTCCATAAATTCTGTGATTCCTGCTTTTCTTCATAAAGTTATTTGCAAATTACTGTTGAGATTTTGATCAGACTTCTTAAAGGTGTTTTAAAATACTAATCTGTATATTAGCTTGTATTGAACCTGGGAGGTGAATTTGAAGCAAAATATTAGGCTTAACTCCAAGTGGCTGAAGCAGAAGTATATTAATTTCTGTAAATTCTGCTGCGGAGCGGGTACCCTTAAAAAGGGGAGGAGTGGATAGGAGGGACTCCATGCTGCTAAAGCTCATCTTTCTGAACAGATGAGAAACGTTCATGAAGGCTTGAACTGCCGTTACCCGACTGCTATTGCTATGATCTGGTACTCACTTGAGTACTGGACACTCCTTAATTTATAGAAACTACTATAAACAGATAGGACTGGATAGAATTGCTTTCAGACCTATGACATTTGAAGAAAAATGTATTACTTCTTGGGTTCTTTAATTACACACTTCCTTCTTAGTTTGTTGATTTATTATTTTTTTTTTTTAGACTTCAGAATACTCTGTTCTCTGAATCATTTCGAAATTGCTTCAAAGTACTGATTTTTCAGAAAATGTGTGAAGTGCACTCTACCCTTCCCGTAAAACCACTTCTGCTGTTACATACAGTTATACTGTGAGAATATAATTAATCCATCCAGACTGTTATTTTCTGTTGCCACAAGGAAGGTGTGGTGTTACAATCTGGTATATCCGTAACTGTGTAACATTCTATTTATTGACTGATTTTCATATAGGTTTCTCAAGCAGTATGTGTTTGTATTCTGTTTGTCTGGATACGATTTTTTCTGAACCTGTGGAGTGTCTCAACAGTGATTTTGTTTCTTGTGCATAGTAAGTGTTCTGGCTGCAGGCAGTGAGGGAGTTAATTTGATTTATGAGGGAATTCTTCCACAGTAATGTATTTTGTGTGTGTGTGCAGTAAAAATCACTGCAAAAGCAGATGGAGTAGTCTATAATTTGTATTTAAGCAAACTGTAGTTTAAACTGATAATTTTTATACAAATGATGTGCAAACAACAAATCTTTAGGCTGAGAGAGCTGCCTGAAATCATTTGTGTTGCAAGAGTTTTTCTTTTGCCTGTTTTCAGCTCCTGAGATGTCAAGAAGTTGGTATGGCCTGGTAAGCTCCTGTCTCCTTTGAATCTGCAGCTCTGTGTAGATCTAGGTCTCCCTTCTCCAGGCAGTAGGGAGATCGGGGAGGCTTTGAAGTCCTGCTGGCTGTCACACAGCCCCACACCCCATGGTATCAATTGCTTGCCCCGCAAGTGCACTGTGAAGGTGAACAGGTCTGCATGATTGTCTTGCAGAAAGATCTGAAGAGACAAGATGATTTTTTTCTAGTCTCTGCTTTTAAAAATTCTGCATCGGGTGTTTGTTATTGTATATAGATCTTTTCAAATCTGATCCTATAAAAGTTGAAGAGTTTTTCTGAGTGGAGATGTCCTTTATAATTTCAGGCTCAAGGATTTAAAATAAGTATGGGTGTGGAGAGTATGCATAACGATAGCGTTTTTGGGCCAAAGGGAAGGGAGAAAGCACCTGCTAGAGTCACCTGTTGACATGTAGTGACTACTTAAAATTATGTATAGTTTATTTTCTCTAAGTACATGAAATGGAAACTAGTCTGCTGTTCCCTCGTGGCCAATGCCAGATAATTAGAGGGGATACATTAACCCCAAATCTTCCAGGCTGACACTGAAGTTGGTGACTCATGTAAGATAATTGGGACATGCTGGAGAGAATGGTAGATCAGAAGCCGTGGGAGGAAATACTCCTAAAACTGCTGGGAATAATGAGATGTGTAACTGTAATGCAAAAATGAGAATAATAAAATACTTGGGGTGTAGGTATTTGCAACAAGGAACAGAATCTCTTCCACTGCAAGGAAAGACGTGGAAATAATCACTGGTTTTCCCACTTACTTCTGCTAAGATAAATGTCCCTGAACCAAGACCTGGGGCCGGTGGGAAGGTTCGGCAACATAACTTTCTCAAATGCCAGCGTGTACCTTTGTTTACTGGTGAAACTTAATGAGTAATGAATGTGCCAGTCAAAGATAAAGCATTTCTGGTGCCTGCAGCGCTGCTCAGAGCAGTGGGGGGAGGGAGAAGGAAGGGGAGAAAGGCAGAGTTCGCAGCAGTAGTGTGTCTTGGGTATCAGCGAATGCTGCTCCTTCAGCAATTGCTGGATTTATTTTTAACTGCTTGACTCACTCTTTGTCAGATGATTGACCATCAAGCCGCATATCGAAACACGAATGTGGAGAGGAAGCAAGCGTAACTAGAGGAAAAGGGGGAGTGGTTGCCTGGGAAAAGAGGTGGGATTTGAGACTTGTGGCTCACATGCTCGGTGCCTGCTGCCCGAGTGAGGGCTCCGGAGGCGCTGGGCGAGGGGCAGGTCAGCCCGCGGGGCGAGGGGCGATGGCTGCGTTCGGCTGCACGGACACCACCCTGCCCGGCTGTTAGGAGCAAGGACCTGGAGCGGTGTTCGGGACAGCAGTGTGCTGCTCGCTGACAAATTAGTGGTTTTTTTCCTATGCTGCACGTTGCCATTCTAAAGGATTCTCATCATGATCGATAGCTCCAAGAAGCAGCAGCAGGGCTTCTCCGAGATTCTGCCTGCAGGAGATGTTAAACCTCTGAAGGAGAAGGAATGCCTTGAGGCGAGCAGCCAGAAGAGCCTCAAGGAAGGTCAGTCACTTGCTGCTGGGGACAGAGAGAGCACAAGTGCTGGGCAGGTCCAGTTCGCAGCGTCTGTGGGGTAATACTGTAGTCAGGAAGAATTTTTTACATTGAATTAGGTATTGTTTTCCGTCTTAAAAAAAAATAATTAAAAGCTAAGTTTAGAATTTACCTGAAGCTATTAAAATAATGATGATAATAGCTTGATAGAAATTGTGGTATGAAGAAAAATGAGTGATTAAATACTCTGAATTTTCAGAGTAGCATTTAGTGCTGAATTCATTACTCTGAAATTGTCCTGTAAACATTGCACAAAATGCTTCAAAATGTCACTATTGAAATATAATGAAATAAATGTCAGTAAATATGGTACTATTATAAAAAAAACACCCACAAACCTCTAGTTGCAGACATACATTATTACCTCGTGTTCAACAGTGCTTTTCTCAGCTTTCTCTAGAATTCCCTTCTCCCCTCATACTTTAAATTAGATTTGACTCTGCTTTCCAGCTGTATGCTTTTCGAATTACGTTACGTCTCCTTAAATGATTGTTTTTAGACTGTGCATTAAATTGATACAATGCCAGAAGTATTCGTTTGTAAAATAGCAATAGTCTAAGGATATTTGGAGCGTTATTTAAAGCTCACAAATGGTACTATACCAGATTCATCCAAAGTAGTATTTGTTAGGCTGTGAGAGTAATACTGCCAGACGTGGAAGCTGTCTTACTCCTTCTAGCTGTAGGCATTCTTCGAGCTGGGCTCTTTTAAGGAGGAGAAGGAAGAGACTTCTCGAGGTCCGCTGCCAGCCCTGCACAGAACACTTTGTTAACGGGTGTATGTTAACATCACAGCCCTTTGCAGTTCAAGACTCAAAACTCCAGCTTCTTAATCAGAAACAAAATGGATTTGTTATAGACAAAATTCCTTCTTCCCTTTTACAGCATTCTGCCTTGGCTTTTACTCCAACTCTCTCTGGATTGTCTGGTGATTCAGAGATTTCTTCCTTGGTGTAGTGGCAAGACTGCTGTTTTCCCTCTTCCAACATGAGATCATGTCAAATGTTGGGTTTGTTTTGAGGTTTTGTTTGTTTGTTTCAAAATTTGAATCTTAATAATGTTTAAAATAGCAAAAAGAAAGCCCATATTCATTATTTTTAAAAAATACTGTACTTGGCTTTACATTAGGGCTAGAAAAAAACACTGATTTTTATATAATATACTGATACCAAAGGCTTCTTATTGATAGGAAAGATAGGGAATGAGAAGCTGAGTGTTGACACATGTGACTGTGGCTGAGAGCATAACAGTTCTGTTTCCTTTGCAGCAGGAAAGCACTGATTGAAAGACAGTGATTGAAGCGAAAGGGCCAGCAGTGGCTTCTTTTTCTTGGTGTTTGCCTTGCAACCCCAAACAGGCCCAGTTAAACCCACTGCTGTTACCTGTGAAGCTCTGTGGGGCAACAGGAGCAAAGAAAGAAGCCGAGGAAGTTGAGAGGGACAGGAGTAAGCATACTGTTGTGGGAAATGATGTAGGAAAAAACCTGTGACTAACCTAAGCTATCAAGAAATAAAGGGGAGAAAGACATGAAAAAATTAGCATGGTGGATCATGTAGGTGGGCTAATAAGTAACCATGGTAATAGCTATCTTCAGTCTTCTTGGAACATGTCAGTTAAGTAGAGAGTGGATGAAAGAATGTACATTACAATAATGATGGTCTGTCAGAGCAGCAAAAACCCTGCAATTATGGGACACTTTCCCAGTCTAAATTCATGAATATTTTAGATTTTAAATTATTCAGTGCATAAAAGATAATTGTTTTCCACAATCACTATCTTTGCTTCCTTTTCTCTGTTTTAGTACCTGTTCTCCATTTTCAGTTTTTCCCAGTGAATATTGCTTAGCCTTTTAAAATAATGAACCTCTTTTTGAAAGCATGAATGACTACAGGGTCTCCTCTTTCAGCCTTTCCTCTTTCTGAAGCTTAGAAAAAACAAGCATTATCTTTTTTGTAGTATATAGAATGAATTATTGAAAGCATTGCAAATCTGCTTGATTTGCATCTAGAGAGACTAAAACAGAGCCTCACCTTTTCAGTTTATAATGTTATGAAATATGTAGTTCAGGTATTTTGTAGATTTTTAAAAATTCAATTGCAGTTTTTAATTTGATCCTATTTAAATAACACTATAAATACCATGAAAACACTTCTTCTTTTACAAAACAGTATACTCTAAATCAGCTTGTGGTATTCTGTCTGTCTCCCCCCCACCCATTCTTTTTTTTTCCTTTAATTCAAATAATGATGTGACTGGTTTTGCCACCTGAATCAACTCTTTTTTGTTGACACAAGAATACTTATGAATACCATCTGCGAATGGTTAAAACTGCAAAAATTAAAAATGTAATCCTGTTGGTAAACCTAGATGAATGTGTAGGTCAAGCTGCTACAAGCTTTGGTTCATAATCTAAGTTTGCACAGGTTTGATAAATGTAAAAATCCTGAGATGGTGCAGTATGCTTATTTCAGCAATGAGTACCTTATGAGGATTGTTAGATGCACTTTGATTATTTTTTTTTTTACGTAGTATTTTTTTATAAGGAAAGAGACTTTTGATGGAAACACAAATCCCAACACTTCAGCAATATTAAGGGCATTGGAAGGTTAGATTACAAGGATGAATTTTTTTTCTTTGCTTAGGCTAATGAATACTCTTAGAAGATACACATCATATCATTCTGTAGCACAGGAGGAAATTCTCTTAATTACCCTACTTTCTTGTAAACAACTCATATGTTATTGTTACATGTTGTGTGTTCTGTGAAAACCGTTACTAATTTTATCTGTTTTGTCAAAATTACCTTTTGTATCTGCAAGGAACAAAAAACCTTTTTGGCCCTGAGGCCAACTGTACAGTGCTAACAGCTTTTTCAGAAATTCCTGTAGGTTGACTTCTGGTGTCGAGTAAGTGGCCTTAACATTTAGAAAATTCAAGTGAAAAGCCTTAAATGAAATCAGGACATCATTGTGTATACGGTTAGTATGAAAGAGTTAGTATCATCAACAATGCATATATTAGGAATTAGGAATATATTTAGGCTGCAGATTGGAAGGTTTCTGAGGAGTCAAGTGAATTTAGGAAGTCTTGTCTTGTCCCCTAAATTGTTTTAATATGAAGATTGATGAGCTACTGCAGGAGTATATGACCATGCAGAACTTTTGAAGATGCAGTATTAAATAGGTGAAACAAATCAGTATGGTGCTATCTCTGATGGGATTTAAAAGGAGATTGAACCCCAGTTTGTTTGCGCCATATTTTTCATATATTAATCTGAGCTTCGAAGTTACCAGTTGCCTGCACGTTACTGTAAGGAAAAAAAAATAACCAGGAAGGAAATCGTCTTTCCTCCTCGAAACATAATTTCTTTGCTGAATTTGTATTGCTTCTTAATTTTACTGTTTTGTTGAGGAACTGGAGACTGGCAAGTGCTAGGAACAGGATACAGGGTGAAATGAGCGAAGCACTGGGATTTCTCAGGTGCTTGCTGGAAATGTCCTCATGCTGTCTGGTTAATAAGTTACCAAATTTAGTCAGGAAGGAATTCTTCCCTTCCTCCCTTGCAATCAAATCAATATTGCATGAGAATTGTTTATTAAACAAATTTCCTGCTGTTGCTGGCATGTTGAGTATTGGTGATACTCTTGACCTCTACTGTTCTCCTGTGGTGGCATGTTAGACTTAGAAATTCTACCATCAGTTTGTTGGTTTCTGTTGTGGTGTTGTTTGTGGGGGTTTTTTGAAAAAAAAAACCTTTAACTTTTTTTGTATGGTGTTTGGAGGTGTTTTTATGACCCCTTATCTATCAGGTATGTTTCTTGAGATGCAAATAATGAGAAAAATATCTTACAAGTAAATCAGCACTTATTTTGCAAAATTTTCTTCTTCAGTGTAGTGCTGAAATGGATAATAAATATGTGGTAATCCTATTATAATAAACATATGCTTTAATACTTTGATAAACCAAGGCCACAATGTATTAATTTGATTTTGTACGTAAACTGTGTACAATAAGAGGATACAGTGGCTAACTGAGAGTTGTAAGGAAATTTGCTATGGCAACTACAAGATTTCTTAAAGGTTTTAATAAAAGGTTAGGGTTAGGATTAGGATTGCTGCTGCCAAAAGCAGGTGTATTCTCATCCAGCCCTACCCTGCGTACTGCCAGCCTCTTTTCTTGTGTTGGCATTAGGAATTATGCAACCCTGAAGTGAGTAGGATCAGTGAACACGTATTACTGAAGACTGTTTATTTCAATGGTGTTAGCTTTTCAGCCAGACCAGAGCACTGACATGACAGGGTGCATCTTTGCCAGTGTTGATGCAAAAAAGCAGCTGGGGTTGGAGGGAGGAAAAGACCATTGTCTTTTCATCAGTAATCCTGTTTTAGATTATATTAAGTTACAAAACCACGCTCTGAAACCACTATCTTGTTTCCTTGCTATGCTGGAGGTTCCTTCTTTCCTTTTACAAAGTATTCAACAAAACATGTACACCTCAGCCTTTTTAGTGCAAAGTCCTTCTTAATGCAGCAACTTCGCCGTCACTGTAAGCAAGCAGTCTGACTCAGCTGCTGAGCAAGCATCTGCAGAAATCCAGTGATGTTGTCTACATAGCAGAGCTGACACAGTGCCATTGCTTACATCCTGGTTTGCAATCAGGCATCTTAGTGTAAATCCACCTTCCTCAGTGTTTTGAATTAATGTGTAATCTCGTGAGTTGGAGGATCTGTGTGGGTATGCATTTTGTTTGCTGGCTCTGCCATGCCTAGGGAAAGCATGGAAAATGGAGGTAGTACCTTCTCGAGAGGGCTTGGCTGGAAATCATCTGTCATCATTCAGTGCAATATGCTCCAAATTATCACAAAGCAAGTCTGTACTAGATGTAGAATACAAACCCAAGTTTTATGAGTCCCTTGACAGAACACTTCTTGGCTGATTGGGGGTATTTGAGGAAATGCAAATTATTTATTTAAAAACCAGAACACTGTACTAAGCAGAGGAATACTTGCAAAGTTAGAAAATGTAACTACTGTTAATATACTCAAGGTATGCAATTTTGCAGAATACTTGAAATGTAAGCTTTAGTTTATTCAGACTTTTCACTCAAGATGGTAGTGATTTTTCTCATTTTAAAGATTTAAATGGAATTGTGGAAAGTATAGATTTTGCTTTTATATATATATATATATATATTAATCCCAGCAGACATTCCAGTAATTTGTTTGGAGGCTTGTGTATGTCCTGGCTTGTTTCTAAGCAACGTGTTCCATAGCAGTAGGATACAATACAGATTGTCCTATATCCTAGTCATTTAAGCTTCTCAACTGATGATACTGTTATGCTTTATACTTTTGTTTTAAATGTTAAGTTTACATTTAGCTATCTTACCCATCTTGCTTTTCAGTTTCTGCTTTCAGTGTGAGGATGTTACTTCTGGAAACAGTTACATGTACGTTATTACTGGCTTACAGACAAAAGCTTTAAATCACAGTGGTATAATTTAAAAGATTTGGAGGTCCTGCAGGGTTTCCCTCCAGAATTCTGAAGAGATTATCTGAAATGGCCCTCAGTAGTCTCCACTCACACGCTTTACATTTATCCAGAACATTTCTAAGCTGACTGAATAATTGCTTAAAATGAGTATGCATCAGAGGCTGTTTCACTTTTCTTGATTATTTTGGATATAGTCTTAGCAGAAAAATCACATATACAATAATGAAAAAAAGCACATTAAAATTATATAAAAATAAGTAAGGGATTTTACTTATTTTTACTTGTTTTTATTAAAAATATATTCCTTTTTAAAATGATACTCTGGCATATATGGAAGTTGTGAAGACTGAACCAAATATAACATACTCACTTATGTTTAGATGGTATCTGATTTCTTTAACGATGAAATATTTTTGTTTTAGAATTGAGAGTATTTAACATGCTGTACCACCATCTTCAGGCTGATGGGAGGTGAATACCACAATTTTAAAAGCATGTTATCTTTAAAATGCTGCACAGCTTATTTAGAATCACTTCCAGTAAATTATAGGTAGCTAAATATTTTCACAGCTTTCCCCTCTTCTTCCTTCCTTCCTTGACATGCCATATAAATGATAATAACACTACATTACCGAATTTCTGACTTTGGACACGTGTGAGATGAGTAATGCCAGGTGCAAACTAGCTGCCATATTCCATAACCTTCCCAAAATGTGTACCTTCCATTATCACCTGCTCTTTCTTTTACTTATCATACAAAACATTCCATTTATTAAATTTTTATTCACAGAACAAATGTTAGTTGAAAAGAGTAAATATTTTTTTCTCGGTAAAGCATTTAATGGATTATAGAGTACAACACCCCATATAGAGTTGAGGGGAAAACAGTCACAACTTGGGAGTATGTAAAACATCTGTCTCTGTAAAATTAGTGTAAATTATGTTGTTTAGAAAATGCCACGTTAAACTTCTAAGTCCAAACAAATGGAGTTTGGGGGTGCAAGGGTAACAACTGAAAGAGGGGCAGAGTTAAGGACTTGATACTCGGTTTCTGACATTCTGTAACAGTTACCCTGTGCTGTGAGGTTGGTCCAGCATTCTAATACACAGCTGATGCTTAGATCATTTATATAAGTCCACCTACTTATTCTCTCTTCTACTTTACTGCCACCCTGCTGTTCATATACTTGTATTAATGTCATAGTCTGATGTCAAAAAACTAGTTATGAATTACTTCAGACTGAAGAAGCAGACCAGTTCTGCAGCAGTGCTTCATTGCAGCTAGAACGTCTGCTAACATCTGTTACTGTGTTTCAGCCTTAACACGCCAGAGACCTTGGCTGCATAAAAGCTGTTTTAAGCTGGCAGAAAGAAATGGAGGCTTTCTGTGTATCAGCTTTTAATTTAAAGGAAACGGCCCCGTTTCCAGCACTGTCTGTTTCCATGGCAGCCAGCCTAGCAGCCTGTACTGGAGTTTCTACCACTTGGAAATTTCCAAGGGAGTATGCAGGAATGTTGAACATTACATTTTCCCATTTTTACTTGCAGTTTTAGGGGCTTCAATAGCTAATACCGACTGGATCTTAACTTTGGAAGATATAATGAGATAAATACATACAGAACAAGAAAATCTTGATATATTGTTTTTCTTTTTGTTGTCATTTGAAAAAACTACATGCTGTCTAATGAACCCCTTCTCGAGGGTATAGTGTCTCTTTCATCTGTGTAATTGTTAAATGTCAACAACCATTTGCTGTTTCATAGTACGTTCTATAAAAAGATAACATTTCAATTTTATTTTAAAATAATTGGATATGTAATTAACTGTGTTAGTCGTGGAATTATTATTGCTGGAACTGTGCACAGTCTGAGTTCTGGGTTTTTTCAAGACAAGAAGCAGTGGTGAAAGCTTGTCAATCAGTGCAGATAGCATTGTTCCTGCAGAACAACTATCAATTTATTTTTGGCCTCTTTACATTCCAGTGCTTGTGATTATATAGTACTACTTTGAGACATCTTTTCCATAGGATACAAATTACAGATTTGTAATAGAAATCACTTGCTCAGCTTTGATAGTATCTGCTTGTTCTAAGTGATTTAATAATGCACTTTATTATACACTGAGGAAGACTTGACTGGACTTCTCCAGGTTTCTTAACCTTTCAAAGGATCTTACACAGAATGTGATGTGTACTTGCTTAAGTGCCTATCTGTGCCAGCTTCCTTGCATTCAAACCAGCACAGCTCTTCAGCAAGCTATTGAGGATCTGTTTGTTTTGGTTAATCTTTGTCCCTTTAGGGCGTAGTGTATGCGAACCTGAACGGGACTCACTGTTTGAAAACAGAGGCCATTAGCTTTATAAAATGTACTGCTACACAGAAATATATTTCAAAATAATTAAGTGCATTAGTTAACAGATAACCTCTCCTTTTTGTACCATAATCTCCATTCCCTTGCATATAGAAGCGTTGATTCCCTGGTATGCTAACAGTGGAGGAAACTGTAATTGGAGCACCAGCCTCTGGCACTCAGTTTTTCAAGTGGTGAAAAATCTACACCTCCAGTGAAATCTTAATATTTCCACTGACTGTGATAGCCAGATAACCAGATGTTCTTATTGTGAGGAGGTACTATGCTTTTTGAGTTTCTCAGTCAGTATTAAACAAGCTATCTAAGATTTCATTATCATTTTATTGACTGAAGAAAACACATGGAAATTTTAGAATCTCTTCATCTGATGTTGAAGTGTAAATCTGAAAATCATACACTGACTTGAAAATAAAAAAAGAAGACTCTCCATTCCCCCTCAGTCAAAACAGGAGTTTGACTGACCTCTCTGTGCATGGCTTTTATTCAGAAGACAATTTCTTAGAGTTGTAGTGTGTGAAAGGGGATTCCTGCTAGATAACGTGAAGAGCAAAATATCTGTGCTGTCTTTTAGCAACTAGATTTGCTCAGTGGTGTTAACATAGCCCTTCTTTTGCACATACACTTTAGATATGAGGAACAGTATTACTAACATTAATAGTGTATTAACATATTTAAATCTTTGTAAACTCTGGGTCTTTATTTTGGAGATCATCTTCTATGATTTCAGATGTTATGCAGGTAACTGCCTGATATAAAAGCATAAAAGTGAGAGGTAAACTATCGGGCAACACGCTGAATGGATTTACCCCAGTGAGAACAATCTGGTGAACATGGTATTTCAGTTAAGTACCACCCCATGGAGAACTTTGTTTTGTGATACATCATGTCCTTTCAATTTTCCCTTCCCCAGATTCCACACTGGTTTGTCTGTAAACGGTTCTTTGTAATAAAAAAAAACAAAACAAAACCCCAAAACAAACCAGCCTCCAGCCCCCCAAAACACTAGAACAAACAGTACAGTATTACAACTTTGGCTAATGCCTCAGTGGTTTTTAGATTTTTTTGGAAGCTATGTCCTCCTATCTCATCCATCCTTATTAGATTTACCTCTTTATATGTTACTGACTGTTCTAGAAATCTCTTGCTATATGGATTTCTATATATACAATAAGCAAAATCTGTATTAGATTTTATTACATGAGATTTAATCCAACCTGCATTCTATTCTACAGAGAGTTTCTCACTGAAATAAATCAGAATTTTTTTTGCCAAAGGTGCAAAGCTGTGCTCCATTCTGGCATCATTCATTCTTATCTTTGAAGATACTTTCATCACATTTTCCTTATTGAAAACTTGTGATTTAGTTTCCATGACTCCCATCTTCCCCATCTTTCTGGCTGTTCTTTGAGCTGTTTTTTGTGGGCCCACATTTCCTTTTGAGCTTTTCACTAACTTCATTCCTGTTCCTTTCCTTTAGACCCACTTGAGGTTAATCTCCAGTATAAAGATACAAGTCTGTCTGTAACTTGTTTCTGCTCAGTTGTAGGGCTCAGCCCATCTAACTACAATGACAATAGAAAGGTCATTACTCACCATAGTCCGACCATGTGCCCCAACATGCAGACCTGTAAGCCAAATATCCTCTTTGACTGGATGTAGCTGTGTGACTCATGTACAGGTGTTACCGTTTCTTCCTTGGAAACATGTCTGCTTTTTACTTCTTGTCGCTGTGGAGGGTAAAGTATTTTAGGTCCTTATGGATTTTTTATTGAGATACAAATACTAGCTTTTTTCTGATCAGTTTGTTTGCAAAAGCAAAAGTTTTTCTCAGCTTTTCAGCTTTTTGAAATAATATATTCAGGGTTTTTATTCATAATTACTTTCTATTTAGAAACTTTCTTTTGCATGGGAATACCTATAAGAAATGTTGAAATCATTATTTAGCTTATAAATACTGGTAAAGTGCAATGTGAGGCCTTTCTGAATTTTCCACTCACAAACATGCTAATGAAAAATAAAAAGAGGTTTGGAATTGAGAGAAAAATACTAATTCTGATTTACTTACTGTATCTGATGACGTGTATCAGCTCTACCCTGGACGTAACTGATGTTAGAGCAGGTAATTTTTCTTGAAGGTCTTGAGCCTGAAATATAGAGGTACATGTTTAAAACTGACTTGTAACTAGGTAGAAGATTTGGTAGACACATTTGTAGTGCGTTTAGTGTTCCAAGAAAGTCAGATTTAAGTATGGTGTAAATTTGGACCAGATAAGAGCAGGGCATGCATCTCTGCCCTTTCCACAGCTTCCTGATTATATAAAAGGAAGCACAGTTTCAGTCAAAAATAGAAGAAAGTCAAGTTTTAATCTATTTGAGACCAAAAATACTGGGTCTGGAATATGGTAGTCTTGCCATGCTGTTTATAAAATTGTCTCTCACATCATTTGGATGGGTAGTACATATTTAAGATTTTTAAAGGGATTTGCCCATTTAGTTTTAAGACTAACTCTGAGCATTCTTGATTTTAACAGTTGTAAGCAAGAGATCCAAAACAAGAACATATCAAAGTTTTTTGCTTTCCTGTAAGCACCACATCAATTGGTGAAATTCTCAGTGCTTTGTGCTAGTGCAGCAGGAAATTCTTAAAAGTAGCCCCAGGAATAGAAGTCTAACATCATAACATTATATCATATGCTTACAATGCATTTCCATTTAAATGTGCCTTTCTTGAAGTTTTCTGTAGGAACAAGCTAAGTCTTGACCCAATAAATTTTTTTTCCTAATTCACGCTTACTTGTATAAAGCTCATGGATTTTTAAAGTTGGATGTACAGTTGCATAAATGTGTGTTTGAACACACCTGCATTTTTTTGGGCAGATTAGACCAATCGGACTTAGAAACCCACATGGTATTCTACAGAGAGATTTGAACTTTCTCTACCCATGCTCTCGAGTTACTGGGAGTATATAACTATCTATACTGTGCTCCCGAACCCAACTGAGGAAGCACTGCTGAACTGCGTGTGTAACAGCACCATCTCAGTTGGTTCAAGACTTCAGGCAGCACAAGTTTGCATCTACTAGTAAGAGATACAAGAAGAGGTCACAGCTTACCTGGAGCCACGTGAAATTAAGGAAAACCAACAATATATCATTCAAAGGATTATAAAATATTCCTTTGTTTATCTCTTTACAGTCATTTAATACTTGGAAAACACAATTCATTACTTAAAGCAGGTATTTACACATTTCCAGAGGAACTCAACGCATTTTGAATGACTTTGCATCAATTTACATTTTACTGTTGTACTTTTGCATTCTCTCATGTGTGTCCTTTGTAATTCTTGTGTAACAATATTGGAAAATCTGAGTAGAAGTGAAATATTTGTATTTAAATTCTCAGTGTTTATGTGACACAAGAAAACAATGTCCTTGTTTTCAGGACTTGCTATTCCCGGTCTTAATGCTTTAGCCAGAGGAGTATCCTTCCTCTGCTATAGAACAGGAAGTAAGTGGGTTCCTTTTAAATGATGAAAACAATGAACTTTGTCCTTAGCCTGATTTTTTAGAAATTACATTCATTTTGATGTTTTGGACAATGCATTAGTTTGTTTTGCTTCCTTGTGAAATACAATGGGAACAGAATGTCATAATCATACATTCATAATAAGCTGTCATGGCAGAATTTAATAATGTAAATATGGCATTTTTAATGTTTTTTTTTCTTGACCAAGCATCCTGACCATCTCTTGCTCAAAAGATGAAGTTTCTCATTAGGATAGTGGCTATATGTGTCTTAACAAATAATGAGGCATTATGGTAAATTGATACAGAAACAAGGGGAAGGGAACAATAGAAGAAACAAACTACTACATTTTTTTTCTTTTTTTTTTTTTTCCCCCCTGGGAACATTTACAGAAGAGCCCTAATCTTTGAAAGTACAAGCCCTTTATGTCTATGCCCTCTCCCAAGTTTTGTGCAGTTCCTGGTATGGTGCTGAACATATATCACATCGGTTATTCTTACAGTAAAATAAGATGAGAATCTTGGTACATTTTATTAAGTGTAACAAAACACAGGAAGATACCATTGAAACTGTAAACAGTTTTTCCAGATTTGACAGCATTGGATTTATTTCGTTCTTGAAATAATTACAATAACAAGTATTTTAATCAGGAAAACAACATTTCCTGGTGTTCAGAGAGAGGATAAGGTCTATTCCTGATTGTATCACTTTTTTGGTGTTTTTAAATAAGCCAGGTAAAATCTGGCTTCTCTTCCATTTCTCGTGTTCCAGCAAGATTTATTTAAATGTACAATAAGCCTTTATATTTAGAAAAAAAATCCTAAAGAAAAATGATCAACTAAACACATACAGATTTTATTTTAAAATGTAGGCAAACATAATTTCTATTTCAGCATAGTGCAGTCACGTAAGACTGGTTTAAGACATGTAAGAAGGCTATATAATCATTACATGTTGTAGTTTATGGTACAAACTCTATATACTTCACTATGTTTTTTACTTATAAGTAGTGTTACAAGGGGAAAAAAAATCCTAGATTTAGATGTATACTTAATATACCTCTTATGAGGCCTAGCTGGTAGGAAAAGTGGATGTATGTATGAGATACAGTCCCTTCATCACATGTGACCAAAAAAGCTATACACTGCTGCAAACAGGGATTGGAAGCAGTCGCTCCAAGCCACGTTAATAGGAGTTGATCATTAGTGATAGGTGTCTTAGAGATTGCTGTCATGTCTGACTACATAGAGCAAAAGTATTTCTGAAGTTGAAATACTTGGTATCTTTTGAATGGGTATTTTGTACTTTTAGAGGGATAGTGTGCTTACAAATGAATGAACGGTGGTTTTCTTTTGTCAGTACTTCAGCTGAGGCTACAACAAAGACGGACGCGAGAACAGCTGGTGGACCAGGGCATCATGCCACGTAAGACTTGCATTATTTCTAGTAATTTGTATTCCTATGCTGCAGCAATTATGAACGGAATATGCCTCTAGATGCTATCTTTGGAAGAGTTAAGATGCTGCTGATCACCTTAGTGTGAAGTTTTTCACTAAGGCAGCAATGTCACCAAGTTCATAAATACAGTTGGAGATGTTTTTACAATTTCAGTAATGATTTCTATAATGCTGAGCTGCTGACTCTTTGGCCTGGCTACCTGCCATCCTTGACAGCTGTGTAAAAAGTTACCAGTTCTTCAGTAAACCATTTTTGTCTGTAACTCTGTTTTACCATTGGAATTTAATTGCAAATCACAGTGCCTTGACAAGCCAATAATGTTTGTAAATGTGGGTATTTGTTAGATTTGTATGTCTGAGCTCACAGCACTTGTATTTTGAAAGTGAGTAATTGGTATTCTTTATGCAATTGCATTTCATTGCCGGAGTCCATTTTCTGTTAGAGATGATGGTTGTTTCAGCAGCAGCACTTATGATACCTAAAATCAATTTAGGAATCACAAGAAGGTCCTCCTGAATATGGACATTTAGTGGCCTGGAATTCAACTGCAGTTAACTCTTTCCTTAGAGGTGTTTTGGTGTTCTTTCACTTGGGCTCGCAATGACTACACTAATTGTTAACTATAATGTCTTCTGACTTGTTTTGAAGATCAGCCGGGCCTCAGAATGAGCAGTGCATAGAAAACATTGAAAATCCTGGAGTGGACAGTGTGGAATGAGCCTGGGCACAAGATAATAGATCCAAGTTTTCAAAAGATAATTGTGAAAAGTGACTTTTCTTAAACCAACCAACAGCCCCTGCCATTGAAAACATATCAAAATTATGTCCAATTATTATAAATAGCCCAGTGTGCACTGGTGAATTTTGGCTTGAAAGCACAGTATCTTTAAGCTAATCTCTTCCTGAAGGTTTCTGAGTATGCAGCACGCTTCAGATTGCTTTGCTAAAGCATCTTCACCTTCCCAGGTCTGTAGTGTTGATTATCTTCAGGAATGGAATGATCTGTTGCTTTTTGAATGAAACCTGGGAAAAAACTTCTAAACTGTCAAGAAGTGTTAAAGATTTTGTTTTGCAGTGTCTTATCTCTGTCAAAAGCGTGGCAAATAAGATGGATCTTGCCTGCTACCATTTCACTTCCTTTCAGCAATCCAGTTAAGATTAAGCCCTCCACAATTCATATTATTTCTAGCTGAATGGTGTTTTTTACTGTTTTTGGCTATTCAGCAGCTAACCATCCTGTTTTCTAATCTGAACATTTGGGGCTTCTGCTTTTTTTTTTCCTTTTTAATACCGGCACAATTAGTTCTTAAGGGACAGTCCGGTTCTCTTCAGTAACAGCAAGTATTGAGGCACAGACAGGTATAAATACAGTGGAATAAATGAAGCAGTATTTTGGCATTCTGAACCTTACCTCATAAAATTTTTACCGTGGAACAGTTCTGGTAAACAGACCCCAGTGTACATAGTAAAAAAAGTTAACTCTTACATGGTAATATCTGTTAAATACCTCAAGTATTGTGTGTAGGAGTGTTACTCATTTCTGTTAAATACAAATGAATATAATTAGTATAAGTCAAATGTAAGCCTGGTCAGATGGAAACGACTGTGAGATGGTGTTAAACACCCATACACACATCCTGATGAGGATATTTCTTTTGGAAATCACTTTCTGTCAATTTAACTCTTACTCTTCCTTCACAGCTTTGAAAAGTCCAGCTGCATTCCATGAGCAGATAAAGAGCTTGGAGCGAGCCAGGGTAAACCACTTTGTGTAAACGTGTTATTAACATCTGAAAATGGATTGTATGTGATACTAAATTCTCTGCGTACATCAAAAAATTATTACCATTACAGTAATAGCATGCGCTTTTATCTTGGAAGAATCCATTAATATAAAATATGGATGCCAAATCTGAGAGGAGCTTTCTTAATCTTTCACAGATCAAGATGGGGGGGATAAACTAGTGGTCATAATGTAATACACAGCTAGCCCTGGTTAAGTATAGGATAGTTGGATAAATTTCTCTAGCAAATCTGTACTATTGTGATTTTGCGTGGTGATACAGGATCAAATCCAGAAACAGTTCCAACTTGTTTGGGGAAGATGGAAATTTGTTAGCACCTCTTGACTGATAGAAAAGCGGAACAAACCAAATCAAACCCCTCTACTGCAAACATTTTAACAGCAATGTCCACCTATCTGAATGCAACTGCAGATATTCATTGATTGGACATCAGTGCTTTATCAAACTATTTGCATTTTCCTAGTAAACAGTACTTAATGCCATTTCCTCATTTCTTTAAAGACTGAAAATTTTTTGAAGCACAAGATTCGGAGCAGGCCAGACCGGTCTGAGCTGGTCAGAATGCACATCCTCGAAGGTACGTACCCGGCTGTATGTACCTTTTGAGCTGCTATTAGAAGGAACTTCTGTTGTGCACTCAGTTTTCTAACCGAATTAGGATAGGAATTATTTCTAAAGGTTCATATGCTCTGTATTTCCACTTCTACAGTGTCTGTTGTGATCTATATTCTAAATCTGTATAATAAGAGATATATCTATGGTAGTAAAAGTATTCTCAACTTTGTTTGCAATTACATATTGCTTTTATTCAGTAATGGTAATTATGCCATGGTGTATGTACATGTAGTGTATATATTGCTTCAATTTCTACTCTTACCCTAAAAGAACCTGACAGCCTTGTACTTTTCCCCACCACCAGTTTAAAAGGTAAAGTTTAAAGGTAAACTTTTAAAGATGTTTGTCAAGAGAGAATACAAAAATCAATGGATTAATTAAACCTCTACCATAGCTCATACTGGTAAACCATTAGAGCAGCAAATGCTGTCTTCAGATCATAATTAGTGTCTGTTATTATATAATCCCTGCTTTCTTGTTGGACATTATACAAATGTTTACCAAAAGTATTACTGCTGTTAAAAAAGAAATTACATTTCTAGAAAAACATGGTCATGGGGATGAACAACATCTACTCATATAATCTTATTTTTGCTTATTATTTGAGAATTTTCAGAATAATACTTGCCTGCTTTTGATAAAAGGGGAATGGTTATTGCAAAGACAAGACAATGTTGTTTGTCATGAAACTGGAGAAAAGATGGAGCAGAATATTTAAATCAACATATCTTTTTAGAGACCTTTGCAGAGCCTTCACTGCAAGCCACTCAGATGAAACTGAAGAGAGCTCGGTTGGCAGATGATCTGAATGAGAAGATTGCTCAGAGGCCTGGCCCTATGGAACTGGTAGAAAAAAATATTCTTCCTGTAGACTCCAGTGTTAAAGAAGCTATTATAGGCAAGTAGAAGTCCCACAGCTTCTGTTATCTATATGGCATTGTGGAAAATAATGATTTAACTCTTGAGGGTAAAGTTCACGAGATGAAAACATACTCAAAGTTTATTACTACTTATTCTTTCAGCTTCTGAGTCCTAAACTCTTGTCATCATTTAATTAAAGTTACTGTATTTTTCTTTGAAACTAAGTTAGAATTGTATAGTTGGAGTATAATACTGTCTTTGAGAAGATTTCTTAATAAAAATTATTACAAAATAATCAAACATGTGGCCCTTACTTCTCTGTCACAGGTGTCCGTGTGCACTCCACATGTTGAACATACCTTTTCATCTCTTATTAAAACAACTTCTGCTATGCACTTAGTTTTATCGATTCCTTGAATATGATTTAATATGGCTGTCATTATATTAAAAACAGAATAAATACTGGTGTGTCATATGTTTAGACTGTGCTGAAAACTTACCATTTTCTACCAGTTAGCTAATTCTGCCACTAATGTCTGAATTTAATTTGTGTAACTAGAAAAAAATAGTTTTGCTTGTTTCTTTGTAAACATTCTAGCAGTTGGACAAGAGAATTATCCTCAAGCTTTGGATGATTATTCATTTGATGAAGACAGCAGTGATGCTTTATCACCGGATCAGCCAGCCAGCCAAGAATCCCAGGGTTCAGCAGCTTCCCCCGGTGAGCCAAAAACAAGTGACTCACCATCACCAATAACACCAAATGCTACTACGTCAACACAGGTACAGTTTTTAAAATGTTGAAACAAAATCTTCACAGCATGCTTTTTGGTCTGGCACTATAGAAATGGGGCATAGTTTCACATGGAATTAATACATTTGCTGTTGCAAAGGATTGTCTGGGACTCCATTTTCTGTTTGGGAGTGTACAGACTAGAACCCTGGCTTAGCTGTTGGCACTGATGAAATTCCCATAGGCTGTAGTAAAGCCATAAATTCACTGAAATTCATTATGGCCCATACAAGATCTGCAACTTTCCCAGAACTTGTTTAAAAGGTCATATCCATGGTTTACTCCAGCTGTTATTGATTACTTAATGTCTGTCTTCATTCTGGGCAAGGTCTTGAACTCATTTAGAATTAAACATAGCTGAAACAACAGATGACGTCAGTTCCATTATCTCCAGAAAAGTCCATAAAAAATAAGGTTTCCCACATAATTTAAAAGTTCTCTCCTCTAGTTGTAACATGTTGCCTAAGGAATTTACTTAAGAAATAACCTTTGTTTTGATTTTTCTATGAGGTTTTTAGTATTTTCTTAAGTAGCTTACAAAGAGAAGAAAGTAATTGTCTGCCATGGCAGATAAAATGTTGTCTTTATAGCAGAGCATTTAAATATGTGAGGATTTACAGGACAGTAAATTTGATGAAAACGCTTGACTGTTTCCACAAGAGTTGCAAAAATAAGAATGCTTCTTACAACAATTTAATTTTGTGATTTGAAATGGACAGTAACATCGCCTATCCTATCTGTAAGCACATTATAGTGCTGATGTAAAATAATTTACCAAAACAGTAATGAAACAAACATCATGTGCTACAAATTAATTTCTTTTATCTTCTATTAGCTACTGAAAACACAAGGTTATATGCATAATCATACAATTACCTGGATCTTTCTAGAATATCTTGTACAGTGTTTGCTTTATTATCCATCTTTACACTTCAATAAATTATTTAGTGGAAAAACTTCAGTTTTCATCAGAGTATTAAATACATGAAGTGACTTACAAATTACACTGGTTTGATACTGCACTCAGCTTTGTGTAGTTTGTACCAATATGCCACATGGAAACATAGAAATGTTGGTGATGTTGTCATTTTTGTTTAATTAGCTGAAACGTTTTGTATTATTTTGAGCAGTATTCCTTAAGCAGAAAGTCTGAACCTGATAGAAGTTCAGAAGCATTAGGCCTTTAACTTGTTTCATTTCACGCAAGTCTGTACCTGGTAAAAACAAGTTGTTTTAGCCTGTATAACACAAACATTAAAATACTTCATTTTGAAAGAAATCAAGAATTATCAAAAATTGACCAATATGTGAATGGTACTACTATAAATGTGTAATATTCTTCAGGTTGATGTTGATCTATGCAATCTATGCAATGATGTTGAACTGCAATCTATAACAGATTTTTTTCAGGAGGACTTTCTGATCAGTTCCTTTTATCACTTTCTCCACTACAGAAAGGAGAAAAAGATGCATAACTTTGCAGTTCAAATTATTTCATGCTTGTCTTTTTATTAAGCATTCTTTTGGAAAATGCATTTGCATATATATATTCAAACTCTCAGAGGATTTGTAGCAAAGCCAGGGCTTTACATAGGGAACTGTGCGGCAATTTATAAATTAAGACACCAACAAAGATAAGACAGAACCAAGTATTGAGTTCTTACTGTATAAGGTAATGTAAAATTAAACAGTTAAATATGACATAAATATTATTCATGCTCCAAAGATGTCTTAATGACCATGGATACTTGACAACTGAGTAGTTTAGGATCTGGAATTGTCTCCTTGGTTTTTTTATTACTATAGTAGGTAGAAAAAGTATGTCAAAGTTCATATTCAAAAACAATGCTGGACAGAAAATACAGCATCCATTTAATTTCATTGTTCCCTAACATACAGATTAAGATGTTAATTGGGTTTCATGTAGAGGAATGTAATTTGTGTTGAAAAAATTAAAAGCAAACTGCTTGAAATTAGATTCCTAAGTAAAGAGCTAGGTTCCTAATGTAGAGTTAAATAAAAATACTCAAAGCAATTCATGCCAAAAGCTTTTCAAGTAGGAAGCGTAAGATAGATATGTGATTGCAGCAACAAAATAACAGAGCACTTGAGCTTGATTGAAAAAGCACTTCAGATAGAACTTTGATCCTTTGCTTATGGATTTCATAACATACTACAGCTACTTTTGTGCAGAGATCTACAATGCAAAGTTGCTCTTCTGCAGAATAAACAGATGCTTACCTTGTTCCTTTTGAAATAAAGAATAACAGCGCAGTATGTCTCTAAAGGAGACATGTCTGGGAAATTGCTCCTTCATTCTTTTAATTTCCTCTGACAAATTTTACATTTTATTATAACATAAAATACAAAGACTGTTTTAAAAACAGTGGAGTGCAGAGTTCCTTCTAAGGCTTCCTCCTCTGCACATTTCCAGGCCTCAGAGGATGTAACATACTTTGAGAACCTTCAGCTCTCATTGACTAATGACCTAAAACTTGCTTTAAACGGATGTATTTGCATCTGGTAAGGATTTGGCATTTTAACTACACCACTCTAAACAGATCAAATTGTAGTGTTAATGATTCTGAAGACATGTAAGAGTTATCTTCAAAATAACTGAAGTATTTTGCTCGATGAGACAGAATACAATAACTTTTTTCTTAATATATTCACTGTAGCTTGTTGACCTGCTAGATGCTTGTTTGCAGTTAGAAGAAAAGGTCCAGAAATCATATTACCTGTAACTGGAAATAGAAGATCTCTTCAAAGGAAGTAGTGTTTACATTACTTTATAAAATAATCAAGAAGTTGAGACCTGTTAATTTTTATTTTTTATATTTTATTTTTATTTAAAAATTTATCAAGTAAACGATAATGCACAGTACATTGCCTCATGTAAAAATTGGTAAAATTGGGAGATCTGTAAAAAGCTTTGTATTTCATGTGGCCATTAATCCGTTGTAGTTTAGGATAAAAACTAACGTAAGGAAAAATAATTTATGGCAAGAGGAGAATGTTTAGCACTATGATTTTCAAGCAATATGAATTAAAGAGGTGGGGGGTTTTATGGGTTGGGATTTTTTTGAATGTTATTAACTTTTCCATTTTAAAGAGTTTTGTTGTGCTGTCATTATGGAGTTATTTTCATAGCCTATAAAGGGTTCCTAAATAGTAATGTTTGAAGTCAAGTTGTTTGTTTGGGTTCATGAAGGGACATGGTTTATCACCGGACTCGGTAGAGTTATGTTAATGGTTGGACTCAATGATCTTAAAGGTCTTTTCCAACCAAAACAATTCTATGATTCTGTGATTCTAGGATCTGAATGATGAATGGTAAGAGATTATGTAACAAATAAGCTGAAGTATCAAATATTAAAAATGCTTTTTAGATGGGATTTCAGGAAAGGAAAATTTAAGAACCAGGGAAAATCATGAGATCATTAGAATTCTCCTGTGCTTTATGGTAATACTGTACATGACACTGATTCAAAGACAAACTAAGTGCTTTATAGAATAGAAATCCTACTGCTATAACCAGAATAAGGCTTTTAAACCTGATAGCAACAGGAGTGCAGTACGTTGGAATACAACATCCAGGACCCCTTTTTGAAGGGTAAGTCCCTCTGAAGTCCCCTGCCAATTCTTATGCAAGTCCAGCAAATAACAGATACTGTGTAGATATCAGATGCTTTCCAGAGCAAACACTTTGAAAGTTGAATATAAAAATAGAGGCATTTATATCTTGTGTCTGCCACCACAAACTGACATAACCTCAAGACAGGCATGTGTGCAATGTTTCAGTGGCTGAGCATGGCCACTGCTATATGTTGCAATTTAGTAAAGCAGTATCAGGAGCTTTTCCTCTGGGTAGATGTACTACAGAAGAATCAGAACCACTATACGGTTTAGATAGGTTAAGGCAAGCTAGCTATAGCTACCTGCTGGCAACTGACAGTTGGAGACACTGCAAAATGTATGAAAGAAATACAGATAGAAGGGAAAAATTATTATAAATTAATTGTAAGCCATAGTCGGGGAACTTAGTGCATGCAGACTGGCACCTTGATAATTGCTGTCCCAGAAAGACAAAAGAACCTGAACATAAAGTTGCAAAATGTGTACCAAGTGTTTTTAGCAAACTGATTTAAGTGGTACAATCTCATGCAAGAATAGTACAGCACAGGAAAAAATTAATTAGGGAGAAGTACTCATGTGACTTAATTAGAATGCAAGGTTTTAGACTGTATTCTCATGAAAAATGGTATTTACTGATAGGAATATAAGGGAAAAGGATAGGCTTTTATAAAAGGAATATTGTACTAGGTGGACTAATTGCTTTTCAAAAACAATGGAAATGCAACTACTCTCATGTGTCTGGATTCAATATTGTTTGAAATTAAACACTAGCACAACTGGAAAAGATGGAGATTAGCAGAGATAAGACAGAAAGAGGGAAGTATTGGGTTGAAAGGAAGGTGGTGTCACAGTGCTCTGCAGGAGTTGATTGGGGGACATTCTGGTTTCATGTTACCATTAACAACCTTGATATAAGAATGGGTCACACAACAAAAGTTGGAAGTATAGTCAGCACAGAATTGGCTTGTTATTATGCAGAAAGAACTGGTTGATTTGGCTTTTAGGAGAGAAATGGAATTCCAATAGAGTGCAATAGTTCTTAAAAAGAAATACACATCTCTCCTTCCCATGAAAAAGAAACGTGGAAACCTGGGGACTCAACTCATGAGAAAACTGAGGAGGAAGAGAGCTGGGGTGCAGTGGTCATCAGTGAAGTGACTGTGAGCTACTGTGTACTTCCTCTGTAAAACTGCAGGTATGTCAGAGGAGATGATTCTAGTAAAAGTATGGATTCCACTGTAAGAATCCAGTGAGACCCCACATGGAATATCCTACACATTTCCAGTTACTTATATCCAAGAAAGACTAATGAAAACTGTAACACAAACAGGAAAAGGATGATCAGAGGACAAAAAATTCTTTTATGAGAAAAGAATAAAAATCAATTTGTGTAGCTAGAAAAACAAAGGCTGAGATCTGTTTATGTACGGAGTCTGTATCCCACCAGAGGGGTATTCAGAATAGGTTTAAAATCAGAAAACAATTTCAGCAGAGAAAAAAAATGACATTACAAAGTTAAGCTCAGTGAAGTTTGGTTATTATGTCGGAAAACTTTTGGGAATTTTCTGGTGTAGTGATGCCAGGAAAAGAATAAGAATAAAAACATCCTCAGCCTATATGGAATTTAGTAAGTTTATAGAAGAAATTACACAAATGATGTTTGTAGCAGCAAGGGAACAGACTCGGTAAAGTTCAGGCTACACAGTGATATAATTGTGCTAGCAGTCAAAACCAGAAGAAATGCACCTCCTGGCACAGTCAGAGGTGCGGTTGCTGTGAAAATACCATAGGGAGCTGTCTCCTCAAAATACAGCTGCTCTGCTGCTGCGTGATCATTCTGAAACAAAATTTTATCTTCCTATGGTGATGTTTGACCTTCATCAAAGGGAGGCTTTTCTGACAGTACTAGTTTGAGTGGTAAGATACTTCTTGTATATACAGAATTCTGACTTCACAGCCAGGAAACAGTGAAGGCCTCAATTCTATAGTAATAAAGCAGTGTTCTCTGTAACTTCAGCAGGCTGCTTCTGTGTAGTGTGTCTAGGGTCAAGTTTTAATGTTGCTTCAAGCAGAGTGATAACAAATGGTGGTATCTCTGCTAACAATGCATTCCATTCTTCCTTTAATTATTTTTAACCCTTATATCTCCTTTTACTTGGAATTAATAAAATTTTGTTTGAACTATTGTTTCTGTACTTAGTTGCATACAAAATCTATTATCTATTTTTTTGTTGTTCTAGAAGCCTTCATATGTGAAACTTGGTAATTCTAAGAAAATTTGACTTAATGTTTTCCTGTAATTCTGACTACCTTAAAGAGATTTCCTTTTTATCCTTATGCCAGAAGCAAAAGTATTTCATTGGCAGCTGTCAGTTCTAAAAGAATTTTGCAATTACAAAGTTAAGAACTGGCATCAATTTGTTAATCTGATTCTGGGCTACCAACCAGAGGCAAATACCTGGGTAGGAACAGTTTAAGTAAAATATTCCTTACTTACTTCTGAAGATACTCCCAACTCTTTTTTTATGATTTTGTAAGAAAGACAGAAAGAAGATGTTTTCATGATACTTCTTTATTTGGTTTCATGTATATTAAAAGGAGAAGAATTTTGCAAATTAAAACAACAGTGTAAAGGTTATGAAAACAAAGCCCTTCCTGAGGGCTTTTTTTGGTTCTTTTTGGTTATCGTTCTTTTTAAGGGGGGGCAATAAAAAAATTAATGTTGGACATGTATTTATTAGGCTATACTACAAAAATTTACATTAAAATCAATTCCTGTTTCATGTTGGTGAAACTAGAAGTAAATCCTGTATTAGTAAAACCAGATTTTGGATACATTTACATGCAAACTACAAAGTCAAGGTAAGAAACCAGTTTATCTTATTTGCTGTATTTGAAGTGTGCCAAAATGTGCCTTTATAGAACATCTGTAGACATGTATATGAAAGAGTCCTGGTATTGCCATTCCTCCTGAAAATATTATGTGAATTTTACATGATAGTAAATCATCTTAACCTTTTCACTTTTTTCAGTTCTTCAGATAGTTGATGTTTTAATGTTTCTCTTTTTCCTTATATTTTTTTAATACTAGTATCCACCTTTAACCTCTCCAGTTCCTGAATTTCTCAAAACTCCCTCTACAATTGAACAGCACATTACACGTTCTACTTCTACAGCTACCCTGACCACAAATACTGTATCTGCAGCAAAGCCTGGGCCAACATTAGTAAAGGTATGTATCTTTAATAATGGCATCTGAGGACTGTGTTCTTAAAGGATGTCCTTTTCCAATGCTGTATTTATTGAAAAAAAAACAAAACATGAGTAATGTTATGGTGCCTAAAACTGACAACAACTTTTATTAGTGTTGAGGAGAACATATTGGGTTGTTGACTGAAGGCTTTTGTATGCTAGGATCAACCATTAGCAGTTGTAGGGAATGGCTCATTATTTCAAGAGGTCCTTACAGTTGACAAAAGTTTTCAAGCAGAATTATGCACTACAATGCTATGGAAGTTTTTAAGAAATAAGGACCATAAATTTTTGCAATATTGAGTTTCTACTTTCTATTGGTGAAATTAATTTTTTCTAATCTAGTGTTACATGGAGAATAATTTTAATAGGAGCAAAGGCAACTGCATTCATAGTCTACCTATAACTGAACTGGTGAAGAGCATTGCTCCTTTTCCACACTGTTTTCTTAGTTCATTTGTTGTATAAGCAGAATGCACTGTGTGAGAGAAGGTACTGTATCCTTGTATTTGAATATCAGAACATACTCAGTTCTCTTTTCTGCACTGACATAGCCAGCAGCATGGAAGACTTTTTCAAATACAGTTAGAGAGGGGGTTGTGTTAGGTGATGTCTATGATATTTCATTTCAGCAACTTTGCCAAAGGTCTTCAGCTCTGTAATGATTACATGTATCTAGACTTCTGCCTAACTCTGTGTAATTAATTCTTGGTTAATTTTACAAGGGTGACCTCTAATAGTCAACTTCTAGTATAAATTTGGTCATATCCAGTGAAATCACTGGACTTGTTCCAGCTTACTTAATGCAGGACCTTAATGACAAATTCAGATATCCCTCAAAACAGGTTGTGTAATTAGATGTGCATGCATCAAGACAGGATTTCTGTGATACCTTCTGTATGACTAGGTCACTGCCTTTAACTTTTCACTCAAAGTAATTTCAAAGAGCTTGTAAAGAAAGAGAGTTTGTTAACTTTTCAAGGACAGGTTAGTGGGATAATTGTATTCAGCAGCTCTTCGCAGTAAATGCGCTCCTGTATACTTTACCTTTGTATAACTGCTTGTAAATGAGATGTCTGTTACAGTTGTTTCAATCTCTTCTATTCTTAAACAGCAAAGCCACCCAAAGAACCCTAATGATAAGCATCGGAGCAAGAAGTGTAAAGAACCAAAGCCAAGGGTGAAAAAATTGAAGTATCATCAATATATTCCACCTGATCAGAAAGGTGAGAAAAACGAGCCACAGATGGACTCCAACTATGCTCGTCTGCTACAACAGCAGCAACTGTTTTTGCAGCTGCAGATCTTGAGCCAACAGCAACAACACTACAACTACCAGACAATTCTACCTGCACCGCTGAAGTATGTGAAGCACTGTTTGTGTCCTTTAAAGAAAAGATATATACATCAGTTATAGACTTAGTGCTTTGGAAGTAAATGTGTTTTGCAAATGTTAACAGATCGTTGGAACCCAAGAAAACTTAAATGGCAATGTGTATCACTGTGGGTATTACTGCCTTCATTTAACAAGGTGATGAGGTGGTTCTCTTGTTAAGATACTCAGAGTCTGATAAGCCTCTGAGTGGTTCTCAGTTGCTTTTGTGTGGCATGGAAACAGAACCTCCTACCTCTGAGCTGCATTTTTTTTGACCTGATGTGTATTTGAAACTCAAAAGCATTTATGCTGAAGCAAGAAAGTTTTGACACCATTTTCACTTGAATATGACACAAGTAGGCAGAGCAGAAGAGAACCTTACAGACAGTGGCTTTTACAAAGATGCATGCTATTCTTGTGTTTTTATTGTCTTTTTACATCGGTTTCAAAGACCACATATTTGCAGTTTACAAATAAGAAGAAACAGTCATTTTAAACAAGGTAAAATTTACATATTGTTTATAGCCTCATCGCTAACGTTTGTATGAGTTCCTCATCAGTGTTGATCTTTAGTATACTTCTCACTATTAAGAGCGCTTTCTGATGTATAGGTAGAAGCAGTCAGAAAAATAAATCTTTAAAGAGTTTCCAGCACCCTGTAGCAGAATGAGAATCTGACTCTGCAGTTTCATTCTCACCATCTAAGACCAGTCTTTTCCTAGACATACCACAGTCACACAACCCTAAATTCAGATGACTTTCAACTGTTCTTTTTAAAATGAGTTTTCACGAGTTATTTTTCCACAGAAAGTAAGGCTAGAAAAGTTAAAAGATACCATCTGTGGTTATATTTATAATGCCATGTATCCTAACATTTGGACTGGAGGTGTTTCTGCCTGCTTACCCATGCTTCTTATGTTCCATTTACTGACATTTCAGAAACATTTCTTCATAAATCAGTTCAATAAAATAAAAGAGCTGACTTATGGTACCTAGTGTAAATGATGGCATTTTTAATTTTTTAAAAATTATTTTGAGATCCTTGTATGAATTCTTACTGTGAGTACAGCTGATAAAAATGCATCATCTTCAGAGTAAACTGCCTTCACATTGGTCCTTGTATTTATATGAACGTTGGACATGTATGTAGGTTAATACATAGGGTTCAATATTATGAATTATCTTAATTGATGTCCAAAAAACCCTAACTAGTTGCCCTAGCTGGTGATTAATATGTATAAACTGATTCTGCAGTCCATTATATCCTTTGGGGATACCACGACAGTAATAAAAACTATGAAGCATAAATTGGTACACTTAACAGAGAGTAGGATGTTCCTATTTTCTCTTCAGTTATGTTTTCTTCTCTGTGCTGTTTTACTAAAAATATTTAATGATAATGTCTTATCTTAAAAATTATTTGTAAAAAAATTAATTTGTTCACTAACTTGATAGACAGTAGATTCAGAATAACAGCTTCTTCATTGAAAACATATGTTCAGCACTGACATGATTGTCCCCCTTTTTCTTATCACTTGAAGGCCACTGAATGACAAACAGAGTAACAACGGGAATACGCCACTGAATACTTTGAACAGCAGTACACCAACATCAGCTGCCAGCTCACCAAGACAGAATAGCAATATTCCTAGCCGGAAACCAGGACCTCTACCTTCAAGCCTGGATGACTTGAAGGTAAAAAGAGGGATTTGTCCATTCCTGTGCATCACTGTAGGTCATAACTTGCAAACTGTTACTGTCAAGAGTAAGCCCAGGTATTACGTACCAATGAAAACTACTTTTCTCTTGACTGTTTAAAATAAGGTTGGCAAAGTTCTCATACACAGCTCTTTTGGACTTAAGTATTTGTTTTGATTTAGCCTCTTCACATGCATATGTTCTAGAAATGACATTTGTTTTCCAAAGGATGAGAAAAGGAAGAAGAATTTCAGACAGTTAATACAGGTACCTAATTTGATACCTTGGGTAAACTCTGAGGTGCACTTCATGTGAAGCTTTAGCCCTGGCAAATTTAAACAGTGGAACAGTAGTTTCCTCACGACAATTTTAGCATATCAATGAAGAGGTTCAGTTATGCAGTGTAAAATAAAAGATGCCCTAGTAATAACATATTCAAAGAGGTTGTTGCTATAAAGCCAACACAAAAACAACACTGGTAAAAGAGACTGAGTTCAACACCTCATCTGAAAGTGAACACAATTTCATAAAAGCTTCTTCAGGTTATAAGTAACTGTGTAAACTCTGTTTTAACTATAATATGAAGGCATTGCATAGGATTTTCTTCCTTCAGAAATACATTAAGAAGAGGCAATACTGAAAGGGACCTAATGAAAATGAATCTGAGGAAGCTTGCGGGGGTTGGGGCTTCGGTTCAGATCCTTTCAATAGTAACTACAGGAATGTATCCAGACCTGAGCAAAGGAATGAGGGGATGCGTAGCGGGCAGCTCATTCATTTCTCTCTTCCTTTACCCAGGTGTGGTGGGTTTCTGAGGGGTGGAAGTGAGTGTATTTTTAGACTTGAAGGGATAGAAGAAGAGGTTTTGGAAGATCAGATTCTCAGGACAGTAATGTACTGTCGTCAATTAAGCCAATCTTTTAATATGAAACAAGTCTATAAAATGCAATTCAAACAAGAGTGTTTGAAATAAGCTTTTCAAACTTGTAAGCTATTTACTAACTTTTAAAGATATATAAGTTAATATCTGAATTTGTGCTTTGCAGTGATTAAAGCCATTAGCCATTTCTGCATAATTTATTGGTATTACTGGTAATGTGGTAGCAGTAACATTTGCAGACCTGCTGGTGGTGGTTTTAAGACTGAATCATCTAAATCAGTTCTGATTAGGAATTCAGAAATGCATTGCTGAAAACCAGAAAAACTGGAATGCGCTCTCAGCAAGTGTAGAGGATGCCAGACTGGGGGAAGCAGCTGATAATCACCGTTAGGTAGACAGTGATTTAACATAAAATTGCTGTGGTTCTTAGAGATATTATGCAAATAGATTGCTGTGACTTTTCATAATTTCCAAATCATGAAGATACATAATTTAAAACTCCAGACTGGCAAAGTACTGAAATATTACTGAGGTCACTACTTTTTTATTCTATTAGAGGCAGTTCTAACATACATAGGGCCCAAACACTCCACAGTTAGATGTGGTGTGTGTATATCATAAAAAGAAGCCATTCATTGTGACTTTTTTAAATTGATATTTTGAAGCACAGAATTAATTTACACTCAACACATTTGCACTTCACTTTGTCTGTAAGCTTATTAGAAAATTGAGAACATTTTTATATCAGAAATTAGACTAATTTTGACTGCTTATACTTTTTATGTTTGTAAAAGAAGCCCAGATGGCACATAGCTGTAACTACTCAGTTACTAATTAGAGAGAGCACCTTTTGTGTTTGATGGGTCTATTGAAATCATCTAACTGGCTTGATAAAATTTCTCAGAAATAGATCTGTCTTGCTGGTGTAACAAAGGGGTTCAGCATGCTAGTGTTCAGTGCTTTTATCTGCACTGCTGCCATCATCCACAGGTTTGCTTTAGAAGTTTCAGCCCGGAGTTGGAGCTGTACGTTCATTTTCCCAATATGAATATTTATGAAAAATCAGCATAACTTTGCTATTATTCATTGCATAACAACTGAACACAACTAAAGTTTTGGCCACTTAAACAGCAAAAGTAAGTAGCAAATCATGGGAATGTGCTCACGGATCATGCACACTGTCAGAACCCAGAGGTGTAATATCTAGCAAATATACTGAAAAATAATTTTTCTTACTAAGATGTAGTAAGGTAGAATGTATATTAATAAGTTTTAATAACTTATTTTTTTACTATTGTACTTTATTTTATTTCAGGTAGCAGAGCTTAAAATGGAGTTGAAATTGAGGGGATTACCAGTGTCTGGAACAAAAACAGATCTTATTGAGCGTCTGAAACCCTATCAAGATCTTAATAACAATGGGGTTGCTACTAGTAGCTCTGTTACAGTAACCACTTCTACTGGGGCCACAGGTAACACTGGGGAAGTGACTGTGGCATTTCCTGTTGCAACACTAAATAAAACAGTGGCTAATACAATACCCAGCTTTCCTCCAGAAAAAACATCTACTGGACCTGGCTGCAAAGTAGTAAATACTGAAAACATTAGCTCTCCATTGCCTATATCTCCCTCTCCTTCAGAACAATCCAGTCTAAGCACAGATGATACTAGTATGGCAGATACTTTCACAGAAATGATGACCATGATGTCGCCATCCCAGTTTTTAAGTACTTCACCACTAAGAACAAATATGAGTGATGATAATCAGAATCGCAGCAGTGGAAGCATCTCAACCATGGAGTTTGATGTAGCAGAAAAAGACCGCAAGCTTCAAGAAAAAGAAAAGCAGATTGAAGAGCTCAAAAGGAAACTGGAACAAGAGCAAAAACTTGTGGAAGTACTGAAAATGCAACTTGAGGTTGAAAAACGAGGACAACAGCAACATTCTCAGACTTCTGGCAACTCAGCTTCTTTGGAACAGAAGCAATTCAATGCTGCTGTCAAAGATGAAAATGCTCTTACTGACTGCTCTAGTACAAGTCAGTCTGTACCTGCAGCTACTCATTCTTTAGGACAATCAGTATATACTAGTGGCCAGAATCCAGTTGCCAAAAAGGCAGTTGTTATCAAGCAGGAGATACCTGTGGCCAAAGCTGAACCTCAGAATGCCATTTCTCAATTTTATGTTAATCCACAGAGGCAGCCACAAACTGCAGTTGTTGCCCAACCTCAAGCTTTATTAACTACACAAGGAACTGCACAGCTGCTCCTTCCGCTGTCTATCCAAGGACCGAATTCTACCACTGCAGTGCAGCTACCAGTTGGAAACATAAAGTTGCAGGTAACACTGGTTTTATTTTTCTTCATGTAAACTGCAAGGCACTATTTGCATAATTTAGTATAAATAGGTAAATGTGCTGCTTGTAAGATTAACTTAAAAATCAGGCTTAGCCTGCTTCTGCTATAGGGAAAATAACAGAAAAACCTAAGAGCCAATCTCTTCACAATTTCTTCTAGTACTTACTTTCTTTGTGACTTTTGTTCCCAGGTACTTTTTCCTGAAAAGTTAATTGTTTACCACGTACTCCATGCACAGCTAGTTCTGATTTATATCAACATATACTTCCATTTTGTTAACTCCAAATTGTAGTAAGAGAGCTACAAACCCAGTACTTTATTTTGAGGTATAGCTGCTTGCAAAACGTGTGTTTGAACTCCCTTGTGTGGTGATGGCTCATTATATTTAAAAATGTGAATGCTAGCTTGTAGAACTCTAGTGGAGTTGTAAAAAGAAACCATGGTTACACAAATACTACTTCTAGGTTGATTATAGGCACTATCACAGTGAATAAATACAGCATAAATCAAGATGAAGTATAAGATTAATCTGACCAAGCTAAAACCTGTTGGTCTAAAGTAGAATTAAACGTATACTTCCCAGTAGCATTACTGGGACATAGCTAGATGAAATCCCCTGCCACACACACGGTTATTGTGCCGGCAAAGTATTCTTTCAGCTCTATCATGTACTTGGCTGTTGTGGCATGTTGTGGGTCTAGATGTGGTACTAGCATGTGCACCATCACATTTAGCAACATTTACGAGGGCTGTAAATTTCTGATGGGGATGGGCCCCACAGTCCACAGTGCAAGAGCTATTCCTGATAGCTATCCACTCAGACAGATCTTTGTCTAAATTGTTCTAAAATCCTGCTAGAATTCTGCAACAACCTTAAGCAGCTTGTTCTGATATTTCTCTTCACTGATACTGCATCAAGTTTTCATTACTACCAGCTAAAATTTGTCTTTCCTGAGGTTAGCCACACTTCTTGCCTTTCCGTGGCCATTAAACACTACTGTAATCTTCTTAAAAAACACCTTTTTCTTGCATTATTAGTTTTGTCTTTCTGGTTACTCACACCCAAATCTTATAGTCCTTTCTTACTGGTTATGCTCGCTCTATCTCTTATTTTCATTGCTCTCCATTGCACCCTCTCCAGTTTGTTTCTATCTTTCTTAAACTCTGTTGGCAAAATAAACACCACCTTTTAGCTGGGAACTCACCAGTACCAGAGTAAAAATTTTGTCTCCTTTACACAGTTGACACTCATCCTTCCCAGAATACATGCTATTGCTATTCTGCATAAGCTGTGCAATAGATTTTTACATTATGTAATTTACTGTGAGATACAAATAATGCAAATATTTTATCTTCATCCTTTAGGCTCAATCACAAGCTGGAATACAGACCCCATCACAAATACCTGCTACTATTTCTTCCTCTGGCCTGGTCCAGACAGCACCTCAGATGCATACTCCACAATCAAAACAAAATACCATCACGCAGCATGCACTTGGTCAGATCCAACAAATCAGAAAGGTTTGTGGATAGCAATAAGCATTAAGCTAAATAGTTGTGTAACCTAATCTTAGGCAGTGCTTTTAGAATCTTTTACGTGTCATCTGCATCATATATAAATGATCAAGTCACCTAACATCTATGTACCATGTTTTTCTGTGTGATACAATGGGCTTGTAACTCCTTCTCTTTCCAAAATTTTAGTCCATGCAGGACTTTATTTTTCAGTTGCAATTAAATACATAAGGTTGAGGACTTTTTAACTTAATGGTACTCTTATGGCACTGCTCTTATTACATTCTTCCTCATGCTTGACAAAGGGGTATACAAAGTATTCCAGTCAGTTTCTCTTTATTTGCCACTGTCTCAAAATGCAAGATTGTTTTAGGCAGTTCTTAAGAGAAAGCTTTTACCTATGACTTCAGAGTTTTATTCTTGTATAGGAGTTCCTTTCAGTTTTCCTACTTGTTGATTTTATCCTTCCTTACGAAGAAAGCTGTGCACTCAGATACTGAGGACAGCAATTCCAGTGAGTCAAAACCCCACCATACCTACAATGTGTATCTTCCTGAGGAGTGCAGGGAATGATTCAGAGATCCTTTTCTTCCTCTCTACCCAAAACAATCAGCTCTGAAATTTCCCATTCCAAAACAGATGTTGATCAGCACTGGATGTGCAGCTGTGAGTGCCAATCCAGTCATGTTCATATGGTAACTGATACCAACCCATCAGAACCAGTCATCACAAATGGCTTTCTCCTCCTTTGAGCCTCTTCCAGACTGGCCTCTATTACTAGGAACTCAAGAGATTGGTTTTGGACCTTTATTGCTTCCTTATCAGTGCTGTTGACACTAAGGTTGCTATCACTTAGGAGAACAAGAGTTTTCAGCCTGCCCTAAAGAAAGGATAATTCAGAAACACCCTCTTCATCTTGAAATTTCAGTTAATTTTTACAGTATATTGTGTAACTGTTATAAAATATTTCACCTTTCGAAGTTTATATTTCAGTTTACAGAAGTGCATCATAAAACCTATGTTCTGATGTGATTTGGGGCTTCTACCTGTGGAGTGTCCTCTAATGTGTTTCTGCTAAGGCTCTTGTTCCATATAAGAATTTATCCTAGAAGATGTATGATTATGCCCTGTAATTCTCTAGACAGCTGGCTAACAAAGGGGAATGCAACTAAAGAAGCATCATCACTCTTCAGACTGCTTGTTCAATCTGTTAAATTTCATGGACATTGAGGTTATCCTACCTAAGTCAAAACTGACATATATCCAAAAAGCAGATTTCATCCAGGTTCTCTGGGACTTACTGAGGGGCTAATCTCACCTTTCTAATTAGACAGGTCCCATACAAGAGATTTTCCAGTCATCCTGAGGCATGTGCTTGTGCCAGAGACCAGCAGTTTGCTTCCCTTGCTCTTAGAAGTTCCTTGAAATGGTTGCAGGAGATAATGAAGAACTGTACCCTCTGGCCTTTCCCTCTATTCAGATCAGTTGTCATGGAGACCAGATAGTTCCCAGCAGACATTAGGCTGCATCTGACTATCTTGGAGCTGAACAGCCTGCGTATCCTAGCTGTTTTTCTCACACATCTACTGCCGTCTTCTCTATAGGAAACCAGGCAGTGTAATTTCACATTTTTTTACATCAGAATGTAAAATACTGGTGTGATATAATAGATCAGGACAGTCTTCATGCATTCAACATTAGATCAACCTGTCTGCTGTTTTCATTTCATGAGGCTGGATATTTCAGCAAGCAGATTAAGTTAATGAACTGTGAGTAATGCTACCTATTAAATTAACACTTTTTAGTGATGTTGGTCTTCCTTATAGTGATCACCTCTGTAAATACTTGTTATCCAGAACCAGTTTCCCTTGAATCCATCTATAGTTTCTCAAGTAGCTCAGATTTTTATGCAAACCAGCTGGTTATTCCATTTATTTTCTCCTACACACTTGAGGTGTCCCTTCACATTCTAGCTACCACATGGTCCTAGCTCTTCAATTCATTCAGTAATAAGGAGATATCTCCACAGCTGTTAACCTTGGTGGTAGGCAGCTGGAAAGTACAACAGTTTTGACACACATGATCCAGGTGGCTAACAAAAACTGTATTAAGCACTCTCACAATAGACTTAATTTGGTAATCGGACTGTACCCCACAAAGCTTATCCTAGCTTTATCTCCATCCCCAATCTAAGATTTGTCGCACCTTTGTCGTAAAGGTGCCTGGGAGTGATACTGAATTTAAAAGAACAGTCTTACATACTCGTACATTCTCATTGCTCTTCTTTCTCTCCCTTTAACGTGAAAATATGAGAAGCAGGATACTGCTTGGAATCATTTGCAATGAGAGTATGGACTATCAGTTGAAGAAATAAAAAGTTTAAATACCAGTAACCAAATTTACAATTGATTAGCCAAGTTCATCAGTTATATCTTTTGTCTTTCCCTCACTACTCACAGATACCTGTTGTTGAAAGAAATTAGAATTATATGGCACAAACCAAACCATTCTTGTCTTAAAACAGGCAGCAAAGGACAAGTGTGGATACATGTACTAGTTTGTATCAGGCCAGAAATAAGTTCATTTTATTGACCATTCATTAGGTGGGGAAATCAGGCATACTGTACTAAACTGTTCCATACTTTTCTGAAAGTATTCTGGAAAAAATGTATTACACTTTCCTCATGCTTTCTGGAAAATAACAGGAAAATAGTTATCAGTCATGAATGAAAGCATGTCACAGCTCAAAGTTTCTTTCAAATAGTAATTGTTCTAGATTTACAAATTATTCCACTGGAGGGAAAAATCAGTACAAATAACATTCTCTTAGTAAAGAATTTAAGCAAGCAAGCATTGTTAAAAAAAAAGTCTTAAACTTGATTAATATCATTTACCCAATGTTATTCTTTTTTTTTAAATGTTACTCTTTTTTTAAAAAAAAACCCCACAACCTAAGATGGATATATTAATTCTTTACAGGTTTTTCCACCTACCACATCAAATACAGTATTTTCCTATCAGACTGCACCAGTTACAACACCTTCACAATCTTTTATTAATAAAACATCAAACTCTAACATTCACACTGGTGGTAATCAGGTTTCCTCTGTGCAGAATGGACCTGCTACTCCTAATAAGGTAAGCTTTGCCCAACAATATTCTATGAAGTTCAGTTTTATATTATTATTCTTAAATAACACATGACTATGCACATACTGCAGTTCACTCAAGGAGGAAGAATGTTTTGTAGATTTTAATACTGTATATATGTATGTGTGAGAACGAAACTATTATTTTATCTCTCTGATTACCTATGCTATTGTTATTTGCCTATATGTAGATCAGTACAACAAAATAGGATAATCTGTAGAACTTGATCCATCTTTAATTCACTAAAACGTATTGTTTAGTCATTACTTTGTATTTCATGCAGCCTGGCTCTCCATCTCAAGCCCAGCCTTATATTGTTCAACAATCTCTCTTCAACAACACAGTATCCAAGACAAAAGATCCTCCTCGTTATGAAGAGGCCATAAAACAGACCCGCAATATTCAGACATCACAGCGTGAGGTAGTTATTTCCTCCTGTTTGGTCTATTAAAAACTTTTCTTTCCTTTAGAATTATCAAAGCCACTGCTTATTTTATTTTTTTTGTTTGATGTGAAGATTTTGTAACATACCCTGTTAATATTTTCGTAACTGTGTTTAACTACAGGACTCCTGTTTCATATTTCTTTTAATTAAAGCAAGGGACACGTAAATAAGTCTTACAGTATCCAGTTGGCGATATATGTAATTAGGATGGTGCTGCTACTGGTACTTAACAACAACTAGCCTTCAACTGACTTGTTTCAAGGATATAGGATACCCAAATGTCAGACTTAAAAGAGAGAAAATAGGTTCATATTTTCCAGTCAGTAAACTTGAGGAGAATGTGTGTGTGTTTGTACACACTGAGGCAAACATATATATGTGACCATGGGTGCTTCCTTTAAAAAGTCTGTATTTAGTCAGCTTGATGAAAAACCCCGCGGAGTGCTGTGTCAGCTTACCATGATACCCCGTCACACTGAAGTGAGGTTACAAACAAAACTAGTGAGCATCCCTAACCTCATGCATTTCAGAACTATCCCAAAAGATAAAACCTTGTAGTGACTTGGTTGCTGGGTTTGTGGTGGCAGACACTTGGGCAGAAGCATGAGTATCTAATGCCGTTTCATATGTTCTTGCCATGTGTGTTCTTGCCTTCACAGAGAAGGCACACAGGTCATCTTATGTGAAGCTATCACTACCAGTTAGCAAAGTGCCTCCCCGCTGGCCTCTTTTCAGGAGCTAGATCTCCTGGTAACAAATTACTTCCCAGCTCCAGAGTATAACCAATGTTTTAAAACACTGTTTAGTTTTGAGGCCATCAGAAAAGTCTCCACTTGTCTTTGACCGTTTGTGGAGGGTTTGTTACCTTTTGCTTAAGGTTCAGATATTCAGGAGATGGCTGTTGAAAACAAACAAAAGTTGATGAAAGCTTCCCCCTTTAAAAAAGAAAAGAACATGAATCTACCAATTGAAGAAAAAAACCCTGTACCTAATGAAATGCATCTGACATGATGGCTGTTTGCAAGATATCTCTGAGAGAAAGCAGTTCAGGGTACACCCCCACAGTCCTGCAGTTATTTCAGATACTTGCCCTGATACAAAACAGGGTTAGTAATTCTTATGCCTAGTTTCCTGTACCTCTCTTCTAGGTTGCCTCCATGAAATCTGTGTCTTGCTTTTCAGATTTTTCCCCTATTCCTTTGTACTGAAACTGACCACAGGGATTACAAATGTCTCTCCAAACTATTTCTCTGTTTTCTAGATTGACAATTTCATATGATGAATCTTAGTCTTGATCCTACGTTAGTACTTATGTACTATTGAGAGAAGTTAGGATCAATCAGCTCTAGGAAAAAATACTACATGAAAAAGAATAACCCTTTTCTCATTCACTACAGATTTCCAGTGCACACAGTCAGCAGATGGATGATCTTTTTGATATTCTCATCAAGAGTGGAGGTAAGCTAACTGACATCTGTGTGATATAGTGATCTAAAACCTGATAATAGAAACCAGTGCTATAATCAAATGAAAGAATTCTTCCAGGGAAAGGAGGTAGAAGCTGTCCAGCCTGGATGAAACTAGTATTTCTGAAAGTTTGCAATAATTATCTATTAAAAGAAAACATTTACCGAAACACATACAGTCAACTTGCTGTGGAACTTCTCTGCTTGTAAAATATCCCAGGCAGACCTTTGCAGTAGTCCACACGGCATTCAAATGATTAAAATAACACCTTAGGTTAGCACAGAAGTATTTCATCAAAATAGGAAAAGTTGAGTAAGTCCATATGGTGTATATTGAAATTATACAAAAAATAGACTAAGAGTTAAAGGCTCTTGATACTAAAATTCATTAAATATAACTGTATTATTAACTGTAAACATCAGAGATACATTACTGGAAAAAGTATGTGTGAACTACACAGAGGCATTAATGCGTAACAGCTTTCTATGTCAGTTAAAATAAGGGAGCTATCAGAAAGGAACTGAAATAACTAAAGTGATATACAAAGTAGCTTTGAAGTAAGAGAAGGAGGCTTTCAGGCATAATTAGGCTTTGTAGACTAAGAAGCCATTACAATACTGGGAAATGTTCAGGTGCCAAGCAATTCAATTAGCTTAATGTTTTGTACTACTGTCATATAAGGATCTTTACAGCAGTGAATGCTAGGACATAAGTGACTGATTTTAGCTATTAAAGGATTTTAGCCATATTCTAAACATCAAAGTATTTTCTCTTTTTTTTTAAAGCAAATTGCAAAGTCAGCTGAAGAAAATGGAGTAGACAGTGACTGTCTTGGTTTAACGCTGGGCTGGCAATTAAATAAGTGACAGATGCTCTCTATTACCCCTCTCCATTTCCCAGAAATTTTTGCATCCAGAAACTGGTGCAGAATATATTGTCAGGTATATTTTTGCTGGCAGAATCATCATCTGTGCTAGAGGATTTACTTACATATTCTGGTCTGTCAAATCTTATTTTTGGACTCCCATTTGCATGTAAGAATTGGAACTTTATTTTATTTTCTTTTATTGTTACTGGCACTATCTTACATGAAACTTCTGCACAGAAGAATAGTTTTAGCTTCTAGAATCAGGAATGCATACATAAATCACATCAATTGGTCTTTTAGATTCTTAATTCATCAGGGTGGACACAATGCTAAACAGGATGGAGTTGTAAATTGGTTTGGGTACTCCTCTCTAAATGAGGAAATGTGTTGGTTCCGTAATTATTCTAATTAGTCAGTAGACTATGAACATGAAGGCTGTAAAGCTGGCATCTAGAAAATTGTTCCTTTTCTCATTAATAAAAATTTTCTAATTGGCTGAAGTATTATTGAAAGCAAAAATCAGGAAGTTGTTTTGAAATACTTTGTTCATAAAGTACCTGACATAGTTTGATGTATTGTAGTGTTTGTATTATCAGAACAGCAAAATTACTCTTATTCCATTGAGTTTGCTGTGGATACATCTCCAAGTGCACAAAAAAGAGTATATACGTCATTATATTTTCTGAATTCAATTGTGGGGTTTTTTTATTACAGAGATTTCCCTTCCAATAAAGGAGGAACCATCTCCCATTTCTAAAATGAGACCAGTAACAGCCAACATCACTACAATGCCAGTGAATACAGTGATATCCCGCCCACCACCACAAATCCAAATGGCCCCTCCTCCTGTGTCCCTAGAACCAACAACCAGCTTGTCTATAAGTTTGGAAAACCAACTTGAAGCCCTCTTGGATGGAACTTTACCATCAGGTAATGAAATTCCTCAACTGACAAGCAGTAATGAAGACAGAGAGCCATTTTCTTTAATTGAAGACCTCCAGAATGATCTGCTTAATCACTCCAGCATTTTAGATCACTCTCATTCACCCATGGAAACATCTGACTCACAGTTTACCACTAATAATTCCTGTCTGTCTCTCGACCTTCCTGATACAAATTTGGACAACATGGAATGGCTAGACATTACAATGCCCAGCTCCTCATCTGGACTCACTCCTCTCAGTTCTACTGCCCCCAGCGTGTTTTCCACTGACTTTCTAGATCCACAAGATCTACAGTTGCACTGGGATTAAGCTATAGCCAATGAGAACGCAACCTGCAAGTCCTCTTTACAGCAGAGGTCCATTATTATATCATTCTTATAGCAGTTTAGATAAATTAAGACAGTAATGTTTGCAAGAACAAATGCTTGAAGCGAATTCCTTATTGATTTTCAAGTTTACAACAGTGAATTACTTTATGCTCCTATCAGCAATGCAGATCAGGGCCCTCTGAAAGCTGTATTTCACAAGTCAGGAAAGGATGATTGTACTTACTGATTAAAAGTACCCCAAGGTAAACACATCACGAATATGTAAGAAAGAAGTTACGCTTCTGACTTTGTAATGCTTAAATGAGCAACACAACATGGCTGAACTTAGAGAAGAAAAAGTGAGATTTCAACTGTCTGTATTGACACAGTGAGCAAATGTTTGGGGGAGGGTATCACTGCACTTCATTGTTCCTGTGGATAGCCTGAGCCAGGTTCAAAATAAATTGTGAGGGCAAAGGCAAGTAGAAGCACTGGCTGGTTCAGTGACATTTCATATATCTAGTCTCTTACTTTGTTCAAGTTGTTTTTATATTTTGGTTTTGTGGTTTTTAAAACTCTTCCCCCATTCTTTAATTATGAGGGAAGAATTTAACTGCATCCAAAGGGACATTAAGTGTTGACTGAAAGAAATCCACTGTAGCTACGCCAGGTAATATTGAGAACACTGAATTTTGTATAGCAATGCTCTGGATTTAATAGCTAGGTTTTAATGTGTATATCAGACAGTTATTTGTATACTCTTAACTTTGTATAGCTTATTTTTGGGAACAGAGGGGAACAGTAGTCTTCAAACAAGAGATTACTATAATGGAAATACTAAGTATCCTAATTTACTTTGTGTTTGAGGATATTTGTTAGATTGTTGAATCCTGTATCTCAGCACATTAGAACAGTTTGAGGAAGTAGAAAAGTTCAATGCTGTTGCACACTATGATCCTGCAAGCATCTCTGCAGGAATAGTCCCAGTGCCCTCAATGAAAGTCGTTTGTAGGATCAGAACAAGTTGCAAGGGACAGTACTGACAGGACAACCACCATTTCTTAATGAATGCTCTATTGAACAGCTTTGCCTACCACTACATAACATCAGGGAAGCAAAACAGAGATGCTGCTCGGTGAGAATCCTAAATAGCACACACTTAGCAGAAAATTACAGAAGGCTAATAAGCAGTATCAGGATGTACTGTTTTGTGATAAGAAGGCATGTGTCATACCTGAAACAGATAATAGCAAAAATAAAGTTCTTACCTCACAGCACAGCACATGAAAATATTATTTTTTTAAAACCCTTTGTTCTTTTATTCAGAGTCTATTATGAAAGCAGTTGGAAAAACAAACAAAAAAATGCAAATAGAAGTAAAATACTTGGTAGTTCTATGGTTGTCTCTCAGGTAATAGCTATTAAATTTTGCCATAGATGATGTAGGCTGATAATCAAACATAAAATTTGAATGATTTCTTTTTAGGGAATTCCTAAATTAAGATTGAAAGAATCAGTCCCCTATTTCCTGAACAACAGAAATGTGATATGTTTTCTAGTCTGAAAACTGATCTTGTAGCAGAATTCCTGCCTCACCACTAACCTTCAAAAATAAAGTTTGTAGGAACTAATGAAAAAATGCCCTGAAGCTTTTCCATCAGACTTTCAAGACATAATGAAGAGAGAAAGCAGCTGTTATCTATTTAGCAACCTGTATCACGTTTAAAAAAAAACACAACAAAACACAATCATGTTGACATCAAACAAAATACTTTTGCTAGAAAATGTTCTGGATTTAACTGCAAATTTATGTATCAAGATATACAATGCAGTCTGGTTTACTAATATTACAGAATTTCTTTGGCTTCAGATAATATAGTGGATTGTATCATTTCTTCAGGGTTTAAACTAGCATCATGTGTTTGCATCACATCAGTTATCAGCACTTTAAATCATGTATCTTTAGTAGTATTACAGGCCAAGATTTACTTTAATCTGTACAGAAAAACAATCTATGGAGGTTTTCATAACGAGATGAAATTGAAAGACATTATTTCATTATTCCTTCTTGCTGTGCCTACAATACTTGAGTACAATATTACGAGTGGACTGTCTGCCTTAAATTTTGATGGTATAGGACTCTTCAATAACATTAAACTTATTTGTTTATTCAACTTTTTGCATTCCTTTTCATCATATTATCTTGGGAGCTAATACTCTGAGATACTAAGTGCCCTCAGCTGTTATGAGAATAAGAATTAAGGACTCTTGGCCTGATAGGAACAACTCTGAATGAAATTTAGTGTTCTGCTGTACTGTCTATTTATTATGTGCGATACACCAGACATCATACCACACATGTGGTTAGTTACCCTTTTTTTGACCCTGCCTTCTGATTAAATAAGAGGCAAGTAAATTAATTTTTAGAGGACAAATTAACTTAGAGCAACTGTACTGTCATTTTTGATGTGCATGTAAATAGAGCTTCAAACTGGCAAAGTCATCTTGCTACAAAAATATCCTTATTGGCAGTGTAGAATGTTAACAAATCCATAGGAATCTATGTGCAGAAATAAACCCAAACAGTTGAGATGTGTTGTTATCAGTACAGTATAGCTTTCTATTCTGAAAGTCTATTTGCAAAAAAAAAAAAATAATAAAAAAATAAGGGATCATTTTAGTTTTTAAAGTACAAATATTATAGATTAGGGAATGTGTGATTACTTTTTTGTACATTTCAGAATTATGTGTATTAAACCTTATATATAATGGTTTGCTTTAGACTTTGTTCTGAAATGTGATTATTTGCCATAGTTATATATGCCTGTTATGGCAGACATAGGTTTTGCTTAGACTTTTGTGTGTGCATGTTTTACATGACAATTTTTGTAACACAAATCTAATACATCTTAGAAATTGAATCATGACTGTGCAGTTTGACTGTACAGAACTGAGAATATTTCTCATTAAGAGAACAGTTGCAAAAGGAATGCACTGGCACTAAATTTGCCATTTAATGGCCGCAATATACCAATGGAACAAATCCTATCAAAGGTGGTGTTAGTATAACCTTCAAAGTGACAAAGAATACCACTTTATCAGTGTGAAAATCAAAAGTTGGTGTTCACACTGCTAGACACAGAGAGAGCTCAGAGATATGTTTTACAAGTCTGATGTTAATCAAATGCAACATCCTGCGTTTAATACAGAAATGGTATTTGTTACGCACTTTTAGTGCCATTCAGCATTAGTTAAGGCATGTAAGTTTACAGGCAAAATTTTGTTTAACATTATGAATAGTTAAGAAATCATTGTCATAAATTTAGCAATTCTCTCTGAGAACAAAATTAATTTATGGCAGTTGTTCTCTACAGAAATTTAGAGTCTAATCCAGCAATGTGAGCTTGCAGAATTAGACCTTTAAAAAGCTGAGGCCACAGTGTTTGGAAATAATCACTACTTAATACTGAAATTTCTTTCCCAAGTATTTCTAAATTCACCAAGAGTTATGTGGAATAGGAGTTTCAATATTAAACTTATGTTACATAATCTCAAACATTCAGATGCCTGAAAAGTGTAGGCACTGTTATTGGAAACCAAGCGCAAGCTGCTGAACTGCCTGCAAGGCAGAGAAAATGCAATCACCGAATACATGTAACTGGAAGGGCATTATATAATCAAAACATAGTATAGCTCACCGATGTAAACAATTATTATTATCGGATGGCATCTTCAGTGTATTATAAACTTAAAGCAAATCCTATTAAAACTGGAAAAAAAATTTCTTCCACTTCTCTCTAGTAAATGTTCTGTTAAAACTCGTTATATTGTGGTCTATTAAATTGCCTTTTGATGACTTCTAGACCATACTACAGATGGTTTTTCATGTGAGATACATGGAATTGAGTTGCATATAGTGTATACATGGCCAATAAAGAGCATCCACTAAAACCTGAAGTAATCTCAAATATTCCTTTTTTACAAGTTTGCTAGGAATAAATATGAAGTGCAAAAAAGAGACACCTACATTGTTCTGTAGTGTCCAGTACTGAATATAAAGACTTTCTAAGTTAAAAGTGCATAAATGTATTTGTAGAATCTAGCCAAAAAAGCCATTCTAGCTATGAGAGCAAATTCTCAATAAAAAGCAGGGAACGGTTAATAACTGTATAATCACACTATTTTTATAAAAAATACAGTTCAGATATTCAAAAGACAGCCTAAAATAAATTATAATAATATAAAAATTTAAATAGGAACCAAAGCATTGCCATTTATATTGCCAAAGGAGGCACTTTGTATTTTGAAGCATAGGAAATTAAATCCCCCAAAGTATTATCCATACTTTTTTAAAATTAAGGATGTAGATATTTTCAAAGCTGTTTTTGATGTTTAACAGTACAGATTTGTTTTTGTTGTTTGAGAAATTTGTATTAAGTAATAGCACAGGCTTTTTTCCAGATAGTATTTTTCTTCACAGTACTGCTTGCAGTAGAAATAACGCTAACCCTACTAGGTGTTTTTCTTCTTTTTTTCCATAGTCATAATTATGTCTTAGCATCTCATTTTCTGAAAAGAAGATAGACACCTGGCTCTAGGGCCCTCTTCATTTAAGCACTACTTTACTAAATGCAAATTATGGCAATCAGGGCGTCAGTTTATGTATTGCCTTTCTATAAGAAACCATGATGCCTTTGTATTTGCTGTTTGCACCCCTAAAATCAATTCCATATGTTTGAATGCCATATGTTTTGCACATTGTACTGTATATATGTAATGCATACTGTATTTTTATATGTGTACTACATTTATCAAATATTTTGTACATAGTGGCAATATTGTAGCTACTGAGGAAATGTTTGATATTTCAGCATTTTTGCTAAGTGTCTCAAATAAAAAAGGAAAACTGTGTTCATTTGTCCATGCTTGCTGCTTAAAAGTGGAAAACACCATTAATAATAAAAATTCTGACTCACAAGTCAGAAACATTTGGCCTATGTTCTAAGTATCTTTCTCACAAAAAGGAGTAAGAATGAAATCTACACTTAGACAAACTCCAAAAGAATGATGGTTTGTCTTACAAAGGAGCCAAAATCTGTAAGAACAGAGATTTCCTGAACTCCCAAAGTTTAGGTTTGGATGTTTTGGGTTTTTTTAAAGCAATACTATTATAATAATTCCTTTCCTGTTTTTTTTTTTCTCTCAAGAAAAGGTAGGGTAAGAACCCAGGCTGTTCAGTGCTTTTGTCATTTAAAAAACAAAAAAAGTAAAAAAAAATATGCACAAGTGTAACTTTCTTACGTATCACACAGGTAAAATACATGTGATACTCTTCAGTGTATTTTCAGTGAAGTGGCTTCATAAAAAGTAATTTTAATTAATGACCATTTTATATAGCTCATGAGCCATACAGTCCTTATTTTGTAATTTGTCACCATATTTTCATGATGTGCAGCTGGTGGGGTTCACGCCCCTACACATCTTCTACTAACTTGTTCATTGAAAAATCAGCTCAATCTTAAAAACCTGAGCTTCCAAGAATCCTATCCTGCCATAGTACTTTTTAGAAGGTATGAGCAGTTTGGAAGGGAGTGCTTTTCCTAGGCTACCCAGACAGTAACCGAAGCTCTGACAGTGTACTAAAAACTTCAGAGATATAGTAAGTAATTTTGGACATCCCTGTTCAAAAACACCTTACTTGAAAAGTCTTCTAAAGAGGACTTCACATAATGCATGCATTGACCATGTATGATTGCATAGGGAGGTCACTGAACTAGCACTAGTTTAAACCCATCCCCATTAGAAAAGAAAAATTAATCAAAACTCGAGATGCTGTGGTAAGACTTGGGGGAAAATGCAGTATGATTCTGGTACATATTTTTGTAAACCACAGGAAGTTAAATCTCTAGCAAAATTCTCTAAGGATAATTTATTGGATTACTCCACACCTTTTGCTGGTAGAGAGAGGAACAAGCTGCAACACTGAAGTTATGCATAAAAGCAACAGCAAGGGACATTGGGGGCTCTAATGTTATTCTGATTCACAGTGCCAAGGTGAAAAAGGAAGAAGGAAAAACCTAGAGTTTCTTCCTCCAAGCAAGATTTTTTTCGGGGAAGGAAAAAGGGCAACTCAAAATACAGAATAAACAAGGCATTCCAGAGAGGTGCATGTTCCTGTTGTGAACCTCATGTCGCTGCCCTGGAGCAGAGCAGTGGGATGGTTCCACTGATCTGCTCAGATCATACCACACAGGTACATCTCTTAGAAAGCCGTGCCTGTGCCACCAGGCAAGCTTCTGAACATTCCCCAGATAGTTCAACCTCATTTGTGAGTCAGATGCAACATTTTGTTCACTTATGCAAATGAGCCTTGAAAGCCTCTCAGAGAAGTCAAAAAATACTAAAATACCATTGCAGCTTACTGGGTGTATTTCACCTTGCAATACAGACTTCTGCTCCTAATTGAGTTACATCTGCACAGATACAGAAATAAGCCCCGTTTAAATTTATATGGGCATACTTATCAGCTACAAAATACTGTGATTCTTTTTTATAGTTTACAGTACTAGTCTTGAATTTAACAAGTAAATAGTGTTTGTTTCATATTTTTCTGAATAAAAGCTACCCATAATTCTCTAACAATAAAAATGAATTTGTAAAAAAACAAGTAAGTACAAAGAATAAAGCTATTCTGTGAGAAATTAAAGGATATTTCAGAACTATCACAAGTCAAAGAAAGGATTAGAAAATTATTTCTGATGTAGACAAGATTACACCCACTTTCATTGATGACTTTCCTGAATTATTTCAAGGTTTTCAAGATTTGCATTTTGTATTCTGCTCAGCTTGTGTTCTAGAACAGCTCTATGCTTATCTTCAGGAGAATGAGTATGAGCTGTTCAATATGCACAAAGCTTCTTGTCGTGATGAAGCTGCTTAATTTAAATATTTACTGTTACAATTCCTTTTATGGAGGCAGTCCCCACACTGATCACCCACCCTTGTTAAAGTGTTCTATGCTGATTACATTGGAACTCGGCCAAGTATTACAAACCACATAAAGTAGTAAGTAGTACCCATAAAACTGAACAAATTAAAACTTCCTAATATGTCCTTTAAATTTCATAAAACACTTTCTTTATGAACTTTAACCATTCTAAGTTTGCAGGCTACATATGCCACAAACTTACCTTCAGATATTATCACACACCCAACACAAGCATTGCAAAACAAGTGCAGCACTTTCTGACTACGTGTTTGTGCATTACGGAATTTATAGTTAGAACACATCACAGATAAAGCACTTGTTTTGGTGCCAACTGGCAGTTTGGGGGTTTGATTGTTTTATGAATACCAAGAAGTATAAGCACATAACCCTCCCCCTCAAACTGTGCTCATATTAATATTATGATGTAAACACCAAGACAAGAAGAACTGATGAAGTTTGGATTATGCCAAATGAACTTTTTCAACAAGCTAAACCCTGGTTTTCAATAAGACCTGAATATATTAAACCATGTTTTACAAATGGCCATCATCACATTAGTCTTTGTACAATATTAAATGCTATATACTCATGCCTATTATCTGCTTGTATATTATATAAATGTTGCTAAAGAGTGACATATTTCTTAGAATATTTTTACAGTCTCAAGTCAGCGATGTTTCCTTGATAGCAATTACACACATTTCCCCACACCCCATACTATAGTCTACAACTCCACCCAGACCTTCCTAAAAGAGAATCAAAAGGAAATCAAAGGAGCATCCTTTAAGTTTTTATCCTAGAACATATAGAGTAACTCTAAGAGACACTTCCCTTCACCTAAAAAATTAACCGAAGAGGAGTCTCCAGTCTCCCCTGCAGAACAAGGGCTGCAGGGCCACTCTACTGTACATGGCATCATTCTTGAATCCCTCCAAGACAACTGCTGTTGATTAAAAGATAAAATAGCAAACAGAAATGGTCTTTCATAAAGCTAGGACAAAGTCTAAGCTTAAGCAATAGATAACTGAGGAGCATTCCAGCTACCCTAAAGCAAGTCTTTATAAATTGAGTTATACAGTTGCACAAGTTCTGTATAAATATGACTGTTCCTCTGTATCTCATCAAGAGAGCTGGGGAGATTTCAGAAAGGCCCAGTTTTGTACACTAAAACAGACACCAAAGCCCTCTCCTAAAGCAACACCTCCATATAATAAGAGTGAGGCTTAGGGAAGGAAAAAAACCCCTGGTGATTATCTTCTCCTTCCAACAAAACCTCTGACATTATCTATTCATCATCGTCTCCTTAAGGCTTTCCTTCAGGAAATTAATGTTGTGTTTTATAAAAGGTTTTGTCAGAAGAGAACACTGTGTAAGGAGGATTCAGCTTAAAGAATACGGGCTTTCACACGGGGCTCCAACAAGGGTAATGGCCAGCATAAGAGACACTTTCAAACAAAAGTATCCAGACATCAAAAGAAACCTCAGGCAAATAAACATTTCAAATGGAATTTTTTACTTATAAAAACTACTGCTTTGCTAGCTCAGCTCACCACTAAACAGCACTTTGTTTAGATAGATAGTAACATTTTTTCCAGACACCTTGAGGTACTTAAGCTCAGAGAGTAGGGAACCTTTTTTAAATCCAATCAAGTATTTCCTCTTAATCTACTCTGATCTTTCTGATTTCAAATAGAACTTTCAATCTCCCCTTATAGTTAAGGAAGAACTTTAGCATTGGAAGTTGCTTTACCATTAAATACTACTTCTGCTGCCAACCAAATACATTTATTAAAAATATCGTGTATTTGAAGAGATAAAACTCACAAATTCCACGTGATTCAAATAGTCCTCTCTGCTTCCTCCCATTGCAAAATTACTTCTAGCTCACAAACATACAAAACCACAAATGAAACACACACAGACCTGAGTTGCACAGGAACTGTGACGACAAGTTACAGCTGGCCAGTGTGGCACATAAAAGAGCCTATTCTGTAACAAGCTAGTAGGCCAGAAATGGAAGGACATCAGTCAAACATGACTTACTAAACTCTTAACTCCTTCCTGCTCTCAGCTTGGTAATACTAAGAGTAACTCTTCAGTCAGCTAAGAGCCCTCAGAGGTCACTCCTTATCATAAAAATTACGAGTGTGAGAGTTGTGTGAGGCAGTTTCCACTCCTACACAGCATCACACTTCAAGTGCTGCAGTGATCACAGTGATCAAGACAAAAGCAGAATACAACAGTACTGCTCTGGATTCCCAGCCACCCAGAGCCCAGATAAGGGCATGTCCTTTGAAGCTAGCGATGAACAAGAGTAGCAGGTAAACTCCAGCAAGCATTGGTGTTTGCCAGGCCATCAGTTACGACCGTAAGGACTGAAAAAACAGAACAAATCACCTTTGGGACAGGGTGCTATTCCAAGGTAGCAGCCAACACACTTAATGCAGCCTGACCATCCAGTAAGGTAATTTAAATTAGACACCTTTCACTGCAGGTGAGGCTGGTTTGCACTGCTCTGTTTGCTGAAACAGAGGCAGGCATAGAGCTATCAGGAAGACGCTGACAAATGGCAACTTCTAAAGAACTGAAATTTGCTCATATAGCCAAGCCATCAGGGGTGAGTTCTCCCGATGATAGCTCAAAGAACATCCCAAAAGGACACAGATAGGTTTGTCTTTTAACACACCTGCATTACAGTGCCACCAAATGAGTAACTCTGATCTCAGCCTTACAAAGGTACCTCTGATAACATGTTCACATGCTCCTTTCACCCCCAAAAACCCCAAAACTGATCATAGCAGGGATCAATACACCCCACAGGTCAACAAACCAACCCCTTTCATACAGGAGGAGAGAACAGGGGTGTCCAGCAGCAGTTTCGCAGGGCATTTAAAGGGCTCTCCACAATGAGCAGTAAATGAAAACTAAAGCTTTGTTTTCGGGTCACACTTGTAAATACCTGGGAGATCAAATCTAGAAAAGCATGTATAGCATCTTTCCTGCGTTTCACAGCGTTCTTATAGGGAACACGTACCAGGTACTTAGTGAGTTTAATATTTACCATTTAATTATCCGAACGTGTTGCACTTCAGCCCTTCTCGAGGAGGAGGCAGGTCTCGCTCCCGCGTTTCTCACCCCTCTCTAAGCTGTTCCTTTCTGGTCTGAGGGAGACTGCCCCGCTCCCAGCAGTTCGCTCATCTCAGTGTCACAGTGCCATCTTCTGGGGAAGAAACCCCCGCTGCGGCACCACAAACCCGCACCTGCCCCGGGAACACCTCTCCGCCGCCGCAACCCGCGCTCGGCCCGGCCCGGCCGCCCTGAGGCGGGAGCGCCGCGGGGCCCCGTCTCTCGCTGGGGTCGACCCGGGGAGAGGGCGCTGCTCTTGCGGAGCCTTCACAGGCGGGCAGAGGAGCGGCCCCGGCCGCTGCCCCGGCAAGC